>VZSC01019431.1:500908-542034 GCA_013398225.1 Steatornis caripensis
AAATTACGTGATTTTACCTTGGTCTTATCTATGTCACATTAGAGAGTGAGTTATATTCATGTTACTTGTCATAGCATTAATTCTTTTTTGCCGCTATTAAAGTCTCAATAGATTTTTGTGTGCGCCATGCTCTACATCAGAAACATTTACAGACATATACTGATAAAATATTAGGGAAATAAAAAGAAACAGACAAAAAAAATCCTATCTTTAAAACAAATATGGAAAGGATGAATTTCTGAACCCAAGCTGTTGTTCCACTTCAACTTCAAAGCGAGAATTAATACCAAAAATATCTAGGATCTTTGAAAGAAGTAAACTCTTGAAGAATTCTAATGTGCCTAATATAACCCAAAAAAAGAAAAAAAATCCTTTGAGTCTTTAAAATAATATTAGTTTTGCATGTCAGTTTTTCTTTAACATCAACTTTTTTGACTGTTTTATTGAAACTTCAACAGACAGTAGCTTATTTTTCCACAGACTTAAGCACCTGAGATTTTTGGCTAATGGACATAAGACCAGTAAAATTTCCTATAAAATGTAACTTTATATGAGAACTTACATGAAGTTTATAGAATATATTCCAACATTTGCTTTTTCAAATCAAAACTTCTTGATATTTGCAGGAAGAACATCAGCTGCATTGCAGTGCAAAAGTGAAAATGATCAGCTGATGAATACAAATAAACAGAGATGTTTTCTCTGGAGTCACCACTTGCTTCCTGACTATCTCTGTTTCCCACTTAAAGATCAGTAAATACCAAGCACAAAACCGAGTGAAACCCTTTCTGTTGCTTTTAATGAGCTGTGGATCAGACCTTAAATCGAAGACAGAGATGAACAAAGACTTTTTAGTGAAAAATTTCTGGACCAAAATATATTCTGCAAATTACTGACACATTTACTCTTGTTACTCTTCATTACGCGTAATTTTAGCAAAAAGATCCACCAGTGGATTCACAAATATTAGCTAGCTAAAGGCTAGACTACAATAGAGTACACTCATCTTAACAAAAATTAATAAGAACAATGTTTCAGAGCCAATAATAGCAGAAATAAAGATACACCAGTACTGGATTCATCCTTCAGAAGGAAATAGGCCCAGGTAGTCAAAATAATATACTTCCTATAAATAATCTATCGATGTTAATTATAATTACTAACAAACAACACACTCCTTTCAGATAGGATCCTCCTCAAAATTAATTATTCTCTGTCAATTAGGGATCCTAGCCCAACATTTTACACCGAAAGTGAGAAACTAGATAGAAAACTCTATAATGGAAGAGAAAACTTCGGTATATGTTACCATTGCTGCAAGTCAGATGTGAAAGTAGTCTGAAGAGAAGACACTTGAGGGTTAATAAAACAGCACCCATCAATTGGCTCTCCTACACATAATCTTCTGAATAAGAACAAAATGTGTAGGATTTCTGACAGTAGCAGTTATGTTTAGTTCCCTCCTTGTACTTTCCTCCAAGCTTACTAAAAAAACCCCTTTATCTGTTACTTGCACACAGGTCAACAATTTCTAAGGTTTTGCCAGATTACACACTCACACCTTAATTTGAGTTTCAGACTTCACAGAAGTCAAATGGATATTTAACGTTAAAATCAACGAGGCAAATTTAAGCCACTGCTTTGGACTGATGCATGTCTACCGCGTTCACTGTGGCCTCAATGTGCAAACTGGCACAAATAATTCCTGGGAAACAAGAATCAGAGTAATATCACCAAAATGAATGCTTCTGGTCCTCTTCTCTTCAAATCTGGTCCTGTAAGACAGAGAGCACCATATCCGGCATGCTAGAAATCAACTCATCTCCCACTGAAATTCAAGGATTTAGAAGGTAGCAGCAGCTGCTAGTATCCTGCCAAAACCTTCCCATACACTCATCTTAATGGGGTTTTTTCAGTTGTCCTGGCTCAAAGAAAAGAGAAGTTGAACTCATATCCATCTGATTGTTTTCTAATGATCGCTCTGAACAGGTTTGGTGACCATTGCCTGGGTACTAATGGGTTATTAACATATAAAAAGCTATTCATAAAAACTGTTGGCCTTAACAGAGAGGTGGTGGACTTAAATGCAATGTCCCTTTCTTTTCTCCTTTAGTGATGACTTTTTAAGGTCTCTTTTCTCTCATACAAGCATCTTACAGCCCTCTTCTAAGCACCTGAGATCTGGGTTCAGGCTTACAGGCAGTGAATGTGCCTGTATATTTTTGTCTCCTAATATATCTTGAATTTTGGGAGTTGTTCTGACTACTGGTTGATGCTTAGAACTTTCTACATGTGCCAGTGTCCACTCCAAAAGTAATGAACTACCCCCAGTTTCCAAGGAATAACTACTTCAAGAACTGGCACAATATAAAAATATGAATGAAAACGTTCCTGTTCCTTCAGGAATAAGGAAAAAGTCACATCAAAATGCTACATAACCAGAGCACCCCAGAAGCTGATGATTCCGGGAATCAAATCGTGTTTCACATTAAGGAAGAACCTACCAGAAGGTTACTTGTCTCACCTGACCCTTGCTGAATCCACCCCTAACCTGCTGACTCACGTTCTAGTCACACTGCAGTTACCCAGAAGGCCAGAAGGTCCCTGGGTACGCCTGGGGATCGTCATCACAGGGGACCAAAACCTCACCATATTTCATGGTGTACAGTTCAGAAAAAGTCAGGATTGTTCGTACTGATATAAAATCTACTCGCATCCCTCCCTTCTCTTTTCTCCTCTCAAGTCATGGCCGCTGTTCCGCCAGTTCCGCTTCTGCCTGTGTTTTAATCTCCAATTACTTCATTAAGTATAAGTTACAGAAGCTTTTCTTTTGTTTAGTGGACAATGCTTACTGTTTACGACCTGCACACATGTATTTGAACAGAATGGCTTGATATGATAATAGAGGGCCATTGATGAGAAAGGGAGCTGGACTGGAAAATGTTCAAACAGCCTGGACTCCCCGGTGCTGAGGGTTACGTATGGATTCTCTCTGCTCCTTCATAAATAACACACATAGATAAAAGCACTTCAGCCCTCAGTCGGTCAAAGAGTCTGAGTAGGTCTTGAATCAGCTTTATGTCATAATTTCTCTGTCATTCCACTGTTCTGCTGTTTTCATTTAGAATGAACATAAACTATCCAGATTTAGTGCGAGTGTCTGCTTTCAGGAGCAGTGCACTTAGGGATTCACTAAGCATGTGAAACAAATTCTCAGTACCAGTTTTTAAACAGGGATTCAGACTAAGTAATGGAAATAGCAGAGCCCATGGGATTGATTAAAAGCATGTTGAGTTCTCTAATATTCAAAGCATGGTAATTAGAGCCCTATATGACACAGAACTGTAAAATCCAGTTGATCAGATGCTCACGTACATGGGCTTTACTAGCAGTGCTCAGCTAACACCAGAAATGTTCCTTACATGTCATGGAAAAAGCATTACTACTTTAGGAACCCAAGACATTGCATACTGAATTCGCATTGCCGTTACAGTAAATTACTGTTTATCTGGAACACGTCACACTATTCTGAAAGTCTGTCCAAGGGTCCATATTTTATGTCTGAGCAGGCCACGGTGATTACACTCCTCCGTGCATCATTTGTTTCTCTCGGAATACCGTGTGTCTAACCGCTGCCCAAATGAAAGCGTAGAGGCTGGGGGAAAGGGAGGACACAATTATCACTTTCCTCCAGTCAGGAGGGGAAAGTTGATACAAGAGTAATGACCGAAAGCCAGGCCTTTCCCACATTTATTGTCACACTCATCGTAGCCCGTAACATTTCTTTACCAATAGTCATTTATAAACACCTGCCTTTTACGGAAAGATTTACTAACAGCCTTAAGTGGAAACTCCACTATAAAACCAACAAGCTCATGGAAATGGTACTACAAAGATATAAAAATAATGCACAAAAGTGACCCACTGATGCATTTACTGTAAAATCCAAGGACTGAAAGTAAAATAACCTCAAAATATAAAATAAATATTTTTTTTCTTTCCTTTTTGAAACACAGAAGTAGCTCTAATGGATCATAGACTAAAATGTGTTGTATTGTGATTGGAGCTAACAATATTTTCACATTCTGCCTATAAAGACAACTTAATTTCATTTTTACAAGACACAACCTGGTAGTGTAATAAAAGGTCTCTTTAAAAACAAAAAAAGTAAAGAATAAGAAAAATGAAGGTAAGAAATATCAGCAGAACTGAATAATACTGACTGATTTTCTGTTATGCTCACTACTCCAGTTGCTGAGCATTCAAATACTAAAAGAAAACATACCACTGTCTCCAGAGATGCTGTATCAACAAAAACTCCTTCTGCTGGCATGATACAATATCTGTTTAACTAATTAGGGGGAAATTTATCATACAGGATTTGGTGGGGTTGTTTATGGAGTCGTTAGCACAATGGCACTCTGCTCTCAGATGTCAGTTGTGCTCTTCAGATGAGATGCTGCAGCTGGTTGGGAAATGAATGAAGGCCAAAACCTGAGTTATAAAACAGAGGACTTAATTTGAAAAGAATATTTTGCTAGGATTTTGTGGATATGTTGGTTGCTTTACCTATTTACTCATTTATTTACTTGTTCTTTCAAAATAATGAGCAACTGCTGAAGAGTATAAAGAGATGGTGTGCTGAAACGTTCACTAATATTGAAAAGCCTTATAGCAATTTCTTCTACACTTTGCTGTAAGAATATCACACTTTGCTAATGGGGTCATAAAAGAGCTTTTCCAAACATCAAAGTAATGGAATGAATTCCTAGGATAATATTCAATTGCCTAAATTCTGTCTAGTGCTCTGTCTCTGATTCCCAATTATAAAAGTGAGATAGCCATTTGAATTCTAAAAATATTCCAGCTTGCTCAAAGATGCCTGCCAAAAGTCTTCCTGCAACCTTGTCCTTGTAAAACATGGCTTTAAGGAGAATTTTGGTAAAACAGAGTCACATATTTAGTATTATACATTTAGTTGACGTAAGCATCACAAGGATTAGGTCAATAGTGTTTATAAAATGCATGGAAGACACACTTTCAAAAGTGCTTTAATAGAAGTGACCAGTAGATAAAGTGGCAGATGAAATTCAGATTAGAGAAATATAAAGCAGTGCTCATAGGAAAATAATCCTTGGAACAAATAATTCCACAAAACAATTCTACAAAACTTCACCACAAAATACGACATTAAAAAGAAAACAGAACAAAACAAAAACCAAATAGAAGGCCAGAAATAATTAGGAAAAGAAAAAAATAGAAAACATTAGTCATCATTATGCCACTGTATAAATCCCCACTTCATCTGCCTCAGAAGTACTATGCGTGGTTCTTGTCTCCTCATCGTGAAAAATATGCAGTAAAGTTGAGAAAGGCTCAGGAGTCCCTAGCCACAAATTTCTGAGAGAGTATCCTGAGGCACTATGACTGATGATATGTCTGCCGGTTCTCTGACTTTCTCTTGTACATCCCATTATCCATCACTCTTGGAGACAGTACAGTGAGCTGGCTGGACCTGTGGGCTGGCCTGGCATATAACTTCTTATGTTCTTGACAGAATTTTAAGAAAGTGAAGTGGGAGGGTAGTTTGCTTTAGTCAGTGTGCTTGTCTGGGAGTGAAAAGGGAGGTGTCCCACTGCATACAAAAGAAAGAAGGTATTTTCACTACTGTTAGTACCTTGGTTTACCAGAAGACCTTTAGGTTTAGAAGAACCTGGAGAAGGCTGAGTACTCTTAGGGAAGATGGAGCTGACACTGAGGAAACATCTTCAAGGAGGTCCTTTATCTCAGCTGCACATAAGCCCTGTTGGGATTCAGCCACAGTTAAGTGCTCTTCATAGAGAGCCTGAGATAACTAAAGCACCTCTTAGTCTGCCGACTATGCAGAATGTTGGCAGTGTATCCCATGGGCAGGAAGAAAGGGGATGGAGTGGCAAACCAAACAGGCTGTGACTTTTTCTTTACAGTTATGATTAATGTGTTCCGTAACAATTAGAAAAGACTTGAGCAATTCAATGGGATTTCCCGCTAAAAGTATACCTTGTTCCTACGCTTGCTAGTGCAGCCCACATGGGGTGGTGCTGCATGGAATCAAGGAGAACCAGGGCTTCAGTAACAAAGCAGAGACCCAGCACATCCTTGTGAATGAACCCGATCTCCTGCCCTACCTGGGACATGGAGAGGTAGGAATCGGAATGACATTCTGAGTCACACACCTGGTTCTTCCTTTTAACTGTTCCTCTTTTGCCAAATTCCCAGCAGAAGACCACAGTGGAACAGTAGACAGAAAAACCCCCAAAACTAGAAGTCCAGAAGAAAAGGAATTGTGGCCCTCCCACTGAACATGTTTTGATGGGAGATGAACAGCCTCAGGGAGCACAACTTGCTGCACAACAATTTCTCCAAGTATGCATCGCTGCTCCAGTTCGAAGGCAAACACCAGACTCTCATCTGCATGCCCATGGGGTCAATGCCCACGCGTAGTCTAACAGGACTTAACAATACGCAATAACAGAGTGCTGCCTTGTGGTTATGGTAATGACATAGTTCATGTAATATGTCTCTCCATTTGGTGATATTAGGAACCCCACATTTGCCTGCAGAATGAGAGAGAAACATGAAGATACCTGTTCTTTAATTTATTAGTGTTATCATTCATTGATTCCCTCCACTGCAGCTAATGCCACAATTGAAGCAAACTAGCACGGCTATCTTTATATGCAGTCCTTTCTCCACGTGTGAAATGAAACTGGCTCTGCAGCTTCTTCTGTACACACTGTGGTATCTCTTCATATCATACAGCACCTCTCCTTTTACTGAGAAACAAAGGAGCGTAGTGCATTGGCAGGACAACTCCACTAAAGCACGGAGCTTTGCGTTGTCCTTCCGTGCTGCTTTTGCTGAAATGACAGAACACAGAGCAAGCCACATCAAGGCTGTCATTTATCAGTCACTTTTAAGGTTTACCCATAGAAAGAAAATTTAATAAAATTCAACTAATTGTTCATTGAATTCAAAATCTTGTTCCAAAACTTTTAGGAGGGTTTGTGAAACTTCTGAGGGCAATTACACATTGAAATGCTTATAGGGGAATATTTGTTTTCAGCTTCAGAAAATGAATTGGCTTATACTTGGAAGCACAAAGACTTATTCTTTACAAATGTTTAAACGCAGCCAGTTTAACCATGATTTTATTAATATTATGGAAGCACTGATAGCAAATCAATGTTCAATTAGGCATGAAAACAAACCCTGATTCAAACCAAATTACCACACTTCAGTTCCTCTTACAGATACGTTGTGCTTCCCAGGCAAAACATCTGGAAAACCACCCTAGCAGGGCCATTGAGGCTTTCCTTAATGTCAAGGGATCCCTGGCAATCTGCACAACCTTTAGCCCTAATTTCTGCAAGTTATTAGTAAGGCGCAGATGTTAGGTTAATGCTTGCATGTGCTTTGTGGGCATGAATCCTGTAACACTGCTGCAGGTATCATTACATTAGGACAGCTATCAATTAGTTAGTGTGGGTTTTAGAGTGGCTTTACAAATAACTTCAGCTGAGTGTTTGGCCTGGATCTGAAGGGTTGCCATAAAATTTTTCTGTGTCCAAGATGTTCCCACTTGCGAGCAGCATTTCTAAGAGTTTGGTCTTTTACAGAAATTAAAATCAGCCAGAATCTTATGTACTGGGTAAACATTGTGAAGGAAAATATTGTAAAACCACCTAAAAGGAGTGTTATTCACATTGTTTCTCGATACTGTTTGCATTAAAGAAACTGATAAAGAAAATGGAAGTCGACAAATGCCAGGTATCAAAAATGTATCACAGACATTAAAGCAGTAAAGTGTTAGCAAAGGACAACATTGGGGCAAGAAAAAAATAAGTCCCCAAAAGAACTTTCAAGTTTTGTAAAGAAGATACATGTTTTCCTTGATGGGAGGCAAAATTGTCTCTCCTGGATCACAGAAAATCATTGGAGAAGGAGTTGCCTCTAAAGCATCCTAGATCTAAGACTGTGCAGGAGGGATCTACATGGCCATGGGCCTCATTAAGGCGAACTCCAGGTGGAGGGCAATGTGCAGGCGGGAGCAGCGGTGACCCTCAGGATTTTAAATTGAACTGCTCCTCCCCCAGACGGAGAAATTAGAATTAAATTTGTTCTGTGTTCTCTTGCAGTCGAGAGGTCTCAATTCTCTGGTTAGTGGGTGGTGCAAGTGCTTTGCTCTCCTTCTCTTTTTCCATGGCAAACGAACTCACCAGAAGCGGACGTTTTTGCATGATTTCTTTTCATCAGTCATCACATCCATCCATCAGGTATAGAAACATCTGGGCAAGCTAGTTAATGTGTAGCTGACTTCAGTTAATGTTTATAATTAAGCCACGAGATTCAACAAGCAGTGCATTTCTGAGGGATTATCACACACCTCAGGTGCAGTATGAGGCACCAGTCGAAAGCCAAGTGACTTCAGCTACTCAAAGAGTGCAATAATCCCTCAGAAATCTATTAACCATGAGTGCCTTATAGCTATTATGGTATGGAAACTCTAAGGTAAAGAGGTCATACCTGTGCTTTTAATGAGAAATATTGACACGTGTATGACATCACTGACAGCCAATCAGAAATCACCATTGGCACCCAGCGTTCACAGATCATTTTTAAGAGCCGAAAGTTAAAAAGCAGTTTACAGTGCTCTGAAAATCAAATAGATCACTTATGTATTGGAAACTCATTAAAAAACCCAAAAAGATACCTTTTATACACAAAACTTGTCTAGGTCTACCCTTTCTTCATGTACATCTTTAAGTTAATAATATGAATGCTTCAAGTGCTAGAATTGCTCGTATGCATAATATAAGCACACTAATTATTACAAGCTGTTCATTTTCAATAATATTCGCAGGCTTTAATGAATACCTATGTATTGTCTTTCAGGGCCACACTCCTGCTTCTGTCCCAGCACTGCTCCCAGCATCCTAACTGTGCATCCTTGTCAATTGGTTGCTGAAAGAAACACTGGTCACCAAAACTGGACAAAGCTGTCGTATTCCAAATTCCAAAGTATATTTTAGTCCAGATGAACAAACAGGAGGGAGAAAAATCACCCCCCGGCTCTAGAAAGCTCAGTTGGAGAGAGGGCTCATTGACTCTGGCCAAAAGTATGTCAGGGATGACTCAATTATGCTACGGACTAGTCTAACAACTCAGCAGTACAGTAAACTCATCTAATCAAATGCAGCATCCAGAAACCTTTCCTCGTGTTGCTTAAACTGTTAGCAATGGATGTAATCACAAAGGTCAAATCAGAGAAAGGAACTTATTTGCCAAATGACAGCAAAACACAAATTTTTTATATGATGATTTATGCAGAGGACAGCAAAATCATGTGCAGATTTTCTTCAAAATTGGAAAACTTTCCTGCTTACTAAAAAATAGCAATTTGCAAGACATTTATGTTACTGCACCAGTCGGTGACTCCCGCTGTTGTAATGTGCTCTATTGGGCATGATGAAGGACCACTCAAATGTGATTTTTTTTAAATTGCACAAATATGACTGAACAACATTAAGCATTCAGTGTATAATGGTTTGAGAAAATAAGTGGGCCTTTCTTTATGACTTGCAGAGTCAACAAATAGGCTCTGTCAGGCCAGTGAGAAAAAGTGAGTGGCAGATCTAAGAAGCTTTTCGGAAGAACACATTGATATTTGAATCTGCAGTTTCCATGCTCAAGCTGATGTCAGCTGTTGGGTGAAAGCCTAGATATCAGGTAGCCAAGACAAGCATCTAGCTGCCACTTAAAAGCTATCTCTTTCAGAGAAGAACTGAAGTAGTATTCTTTCTACGGCTGTGCCTGCCAGGCAGCAGACAGATGCCCGCTGTGCTAGCTAAACCTCCCATACTCTAGAGTGCTGTGTGCATTGCTTGAAACCGAGCTATAGATTACAAAGGACCACAGCAAAGGATAGAGTCATGGATTTCATCCCTAATTCTTGAGCCAAGGGCATTAATGGAAATACAACTAAGTCAAAAGATAGAGTCACAAAAGCCACTTTGTTTTTGTAAGCAGTGATGACATTATGAAAGCACTGGTCATAGAAAATAACCCTGGATCAAACTGATCACAAGTTGAGTCAGTTTAAATTACATGGAAAGTGAAACAAACAAACTCATAACCAAGATTTCTTTATTTCAGAAAGAGAAGCTTCAGGACCTTAACATACCCAGCGTGTGAAGTCAACTGAACTTCAGAATTCCCAAATATCAGCACGGAGGAGGAGGCTCGGCACACTGCAACTCAAAACTTTCTGGAGCTTGCGACCTCAGGAAATGGAAACTTGCAGAGAAGAGGTCTGGAGGTGGGGTAGATCACTGCCAGATGGCTAACAGAAACAAGGGGATAGAAAAGAATCATGCTGAGGTAGAGGAAAAACAACTCAAAAAGCTTAATGCATTCAGATCAGGAGAAATGACTAATCTGCTCCCCAGAGCACTGCAAGAACTGGCATGTGAAAGAAACATCAGCTCCAGTAGCAAGTGGTTTTGCTACTCCAGCACATTGCATAAAAACTTGCCTTGTGATAGGGTCGTACAACATGTAACTTCAGCTGAAGGAAACAGAAAAGAAACTTGAGCACCAAAGAGATGAGAGAAGTGGGTAATGGGTTAAAAACTAATGAAGAAAGATGAAAGTACAGTTCTCTGAAGAGAACGTGCTGTTAAATACAACAGAAGTGAATATGCTAGTAGGAGTCTCTGAAACTTTTCATATAGTGCCACCTGGGAAATATTTAAAATATAAAAGGAGAGGATTAGTGCCAGAATGGGCACATGGGTTCAACTGCCAGGTCTGGGCCTAGGGAGACCTTCTTTCTGTTCAGAATAGCTGGGACCTTGCTGGTGTTCACCTTCCTCTGTCGCATGGTCCATGGCTTGCTTTTTGTGCAGAGGTCACTAACAGATCATCCACAGCTATACCAGTCCTGAGTTCAAGGAGAGTTCTGATGCCTCCTGTTCTTTCTCTCTAACATATACTAGTTTAGTTTCATCTGTAGAGTTTCACCTACCGCGAGGGACAGAAGACTTGGTGTAGGGGTGTTCGGCTACAATGCAATATCAGGGAAGCAGGCTAGATATTAATATTCCTGACTATTTGTCACAGAGGAGAGTGATTAAGGTCTTAGGGGTCGCTTAAGGAATCACTGTTAAAGATACTAGGAAAAGTGATTTTAATATGAATTTGTCAAAGAGCAACTTTACAGAGTTCAATAGTAAGGTTCACTCTATTACTTACTGTGTGAAGGGAATGCATAAAGGAAATTGGGTCAGAGTGGTGCTTGGGAATGATTTAAACAGGGATCGGGGAGAGTGATTTATATGGAGATTGGGTGGGGAAATCGAGTCTAAATCAGGCTGGAGTGATGTGTATATGGATTAGGAAAAAGTACGAGGAATGCCCTCCTGTTGAGTCACAAGGTTCAGAATGCACCCCCTTGCTTTCTAAACTCCTTCTCAGAGAGAAGTCTAGGTGCAGCTGGATCCACTCCTAGTCCCAGACTTGGTCAATAGTTTATGTCTAAAGGAGTGTGGTATTGGGATTTTACTGGAAGTGATTCAATATAAGATTACGAGTCCTATACAAGTCTGATGTAACAACAATTTGTAGCAGCAATTTAAGATATATTAACACTATTACAATAAATCACAAAATTAGATTATGTAATTTTCCAGCAATACTAGGCAGTAATGAATAATCAACGACCGACACAGCGACTTAGTTAAAGATTCAACGGTTTCCTCAATTAAGTCACATTCACACAGATATAGAGGTTAAGCTATGGTTAAGATGTTTCTTTCTCTGCAGATTATAGTAAATTTTGGTACCCAATGATCTTTGAAAAACCTCATGAAATCAAATTATAGTGAATTACTCACTTTTTCCTTCACTGGCTTCTCTTAGTGGACAAGCTGAATCACGTTGTGAAAGCTACTTCGAACATTGTGAAAGTCTGCCCGGAGAGGTGTCCCAGCTCAGGGGGAGATACACAGTCACAGCCCCCTGCAATCCTGGAATGCTCAAAGGGCCTCGCTTGGGACCACGATTGATAGGATTCGAAGATGATTAACTTTCGTCAGTGCTATTTTTTCATTGTGGCCGTAATTCTTGTCAGGTGGCCTTGGCACCTCACAGAGTGGGCTATGTTCCAGGCTGGAGGGGTTTCAGGTATGTTTCCCAGGAGCAGGAGTTTCAGGTGCGGTCAGGGAGTGCCCAATCGCCCCAACTCATGGTTTTGGCAACAGGAGTTGCAGGTAGAGTTAGGGAGCACCTAATCATCCTAACGCACTGTGCTCGTTCCAAGGCAGGAGGGTACCACATTGTCTTACGTGTCAACTCACTGCATCGGCAGGCAGGATCAGAGAATGCAAAATTGTCCCAGCCCACTGCGCTTGCACAATGTTGTCTGGCCCTGACATCACAGCGTAGCCCAGAGCAGGTTCTGAACCACCACACTATTGCAAGCTAACATTAGAAATTGTATTTATGAGTTTTGTCGATCGCTTTGCTGGCTTTCTTGGATAGGATCTAAAATTCAGATTTTTTTCTCACCGCTTCCCAAATATTTTTTGTTTCTTTGATACTCTCGAAGACATTATACGCTGCCTGTGGCATGCCACTGTGCCACTCTTCATTAAATGATTGTTGATAAACCAAACAATCATCTTAATCCCCTCTTCTAGGTTTCCAAACAGGGAAGTAATTTTCTAGAGAAGCCTCCTCAAACCTTCTCGTATTCCTCCTTCAAAACTCTGATGATGTTGCACTTCGTTAACTCAATACTAGCAACAGCTAGTATTGTCTTGTTTCCTTCCGCTCTTTATTGACTGTCTTGTCTGGTACATATGCTGTGGGCTCTTCATAGCAGAAACCATCACTTTGATTTGATAGCACCTACAACAGGAGCTCCAGGTTCCTACTGGAGAAACGCTCTTCCAGTACAAGAAAAGAAAGGACGTATTACTGTGTGCTAGTGAACTAAACCAAAAACTCTCAGGTAAAAAGCAAGAGATTGTCATCTGTATCAGAAATTGGTAGGAGGAAAAGGTTGAACTTTAGATGATTGCCATGGTTACTACGATTGCCTTTTGCCATTTTAAAGAGTGAAGCTGCAGTGCCACTCCTTTGAGAATGCAAACTCAAACTTGAAATGATGTTTCTGGAACCAGAGTTTTCCATGGTAAGCGTAGTACAGACCAACCCCTTTACACAAAATTTGGAGGGAAGGGTGCTGAAGTCCTATATTGCATTTGATAATAGGGCCACTGCTTCTGAAATGAGTGGGCCACAGACAATCTAAACAAGAAATTATGGATGTATTCATGTTCTAAGAGCAGGGTCACTGCATATGTGCCCAGTCGTCAAGAGTTCAGCCCATTACTACGTTTGAACAGATCCTTCCAAACTCCCAAAATGCTGCCATGACCTGAACTGATAGAGATTTTGTCATGTTTGTCCTGATGTGACACAGAAGTTCTCTTGCAGATATACAAATGGAACATGGCTAATATAAATATCCTCATGCGACCATTTATAGCTTTCTGACCTCCAGTATTTTCTCTTTATTTCCTTTTGCCTTCCAAAGAGATGCATATCTAACATCTCAAAAGTCACCCTGGGATGGCTGACTTCAGTCCAGCATCCAGGATCTGATTCCACTTTCAGTAAAAGTGAATGCCTTTTGTTTAAAAATGCAGCAAGAGATCACAGCAAGTTCAGGAAACAGTGGCACTGTACACTTAAGATTTAAAAGGATGTTAACAGGCTGCTCTGTCCAAAAATCTTGAAATGGGAATCTATTTCATAATACTCTTCCAGATTCTAAATATATCACAGCAAACACAAATTATCACTGTGCCATCGATGTGGTTATTAAAGCCTTGGAATGTCTTCTATTATACTGACTCCGGCATTATTTCAGCATGCTGTCCCCAAAATAGTCATTCCATTACCCTAAGAGATAATTAGCAAGCCTGAGTTCTCTGGGATGTTCTGATAATATGCTGATACTACAGTTTTATAACCCTTGGATTCAGATCATAGATGCTCACAATCCAGGCCAACCAATGAGATAAAAATTAGTCTTTGCCAGACAAAAAAAAAGGCAGAATCACCGGAAAGGAAACGCTATTTAGTTACCAGCTCTTCTGGGCATATCAAACGGTGGTGATTATGAAAGCCAGTGGACCTTTTGGGTCAACGCAGACTATTTGTGGGTCCAGCTGAGGATGAGGTAAATATTAAATGTGTAGGGTGAAATGTTGGTCACACTAACAAAACTCCCACTGATTTCAGTGTGGCCAGGATTTCACTCTTCAGGGTAATTAATTGCTCCAGCAGTTATCTGCACCTGTGACTCTATAGGTTCAATATCCACAATGAGACCGGTCACTAAGAGACCCCTAAAAATTAGACTTTATTTTAAAAAAGAGGAACTCTATAAAAAAAGTATTTGATGGTGTCCATAAAAATGGAATTACTGTTCGGCGTAAAATATAAGCTGAGGTGATAGCCAGAAAAAGATGACTTATAAAATTTTGCTTGATATGGAAAACAAGTGTCAGCTCCTCGCTGCTGTATTGTTAATACATGAAAATAAAAGAAATCCTATAAGGTCTATGGGAGCTTATTGTGGATGACTAATATTGAAGGCACCCTTGTAAAATGCATAATGCAATTGGTAATCCTTAGCAGGTCTCAGGGGTTTTCTCCCTTTCATTTTTTCTTACTTTCCCTCCTTTCTCAACATCTGTTTTAGGTCACCCTTGAATCCCACCTTCTCCCCAGGAAAGCAACACAATAGTGTGCTCAGCAAAGCCCCCCAATACACTCTCACACACACATTCTCCAAATGACAAATAATCTCCATATATCTTCTGGGAACAATAAAAATCCTTGGATGTGCTCCCAGAGCCCTCAGGAAGTTCAAAAATCTTTAGAGGGGGGCCCTGGATTGAGGTTTTATCTCTAGAATTTTACATAACAAACTTGGTAAGCATTGTATAACAGTTAATACATATTCAATGGCCAAAAAAAAAAAGAAAAAAGACATTAAAAATAATGCTGGGGAAGATCAAGTGAGTCAAAGGCCTGGTGTGCTGTGATTGCTTCACGGCAAGGGCTGGGATTGCTCTGTTTTATCACATTTGTGCCGTGCTCGCTGGTGTTTTGGAACTGCAGCTGCTCCTGGCGATGGAGTGCCGTGCCACGGCGAGCTGCCGAAGCTCAAACAGGACGAACAAACTTAGATGGTTTTCACGCGTTCTCCTCCATGCTGAAGTTTCTTTTCCTTCCTGCATTTCCTGTGTGATGTAAAGCGCCCTGGCACCATCTCCACATCTCCGCAGTTTTGTCTGACACTTTTGAACCTGTTCAGGCAACCCTTTCCAACAGTTTTATTAACTTTATTCTGAGACTGGTCAGCTGAGTCACATGGCACCAGTATATGTCTGAGCTCCTAACACTTTTATAAAAAAGAGGATTTGCTGAAGATCTGTGTAGATGGTTTTAACATGAATGTTCTGATGTATATAAAAATACTTGTGCATGCAGACACTTAGAAGAGTGTCTCTGCGTGAGAAAATCAAACTACCTTTGTGAACTACCATGCAAATGGAAAAAAGAAGTATTGTTAAGGAAATCACAAATATAAAAGTAAACCAATGCAGCACTGGATCATTCACCCATGAGAAAGGAAATCAGTTTGTTCACTGTTGGTTCTTAGTTTGATAAGTCTACTGATTGCAGGGATCATCTCATGAGGAAAGGACAACAGAAGATGACCATTCACCATCTGGGTATCATAGAAATAATGAGTAAGTGACATTCAGTTGCCTTATTCACACGAATATTCATGTGTATTCAGGCTTTTGTTATACATTTTTCCCATATGTTACGTGAGGCAGTGTAAGTGTAGCAATGGGCCAAGACTCTGAACTCTGACAGTAATATGCTTTAGCCTCTCCAGTGAGTCCAGCCAAGCTCAAATAATCTCCAGCAATAATTATTTCCAAAGCGTTACAGACACTGCTTTAATTTCTGGTAAGTTCTTCTCCAATAGTCATGGTCATGTGTGATTTGTCTTACAGTAAGTGAAGTGAATCACAGTACTGATGATGACATTTTGATTGATCCTCCCTAAGTGTGGCAGGCTTGTTGCACTCAAACACACCAATTTTTAATAACAATTGCTTTTAGTGTTAAAGTATGAAAGAAGCTTGGGTACCAGCACTGGTTAAATGTCTTCTTACTGTGCTCAGAAGAGGCTAATTTACCCTGCCAACAAGCAAAAGAGTATTAAAAGGAGGAAATGCTGAGGAATTCCATAAGCATGGAATTCGTCCCTGTATAGAAGGTCAGCGTGAGGCCCAGGAGCTATTTTAGTGGGACTTTAAGCCACAGCAATTTAAGTGGGATTTAAGTTGTGCGTAGACCTGTGCTGGCTTCCTGCACAGGAGAGACTTTCAACCAAAGACATTATGAGGAAGATGTGAAGGGATTACAAGCGTTCTAGGTACATTTCCATCCCTGAGGCTCAGGATATGAATGCACACGAAACTTGCAATGAGGTAAACGAGGGTGCAAGCCCCCTGTGTGTTTGCTATGCGGTCAAGGTAAACGAGAGGTAGATTTTCTCTAAGGGAAAGAAAGTTTGTGCAACATCGGTGTGTTTTAAACTAGCTATTGCATTCTCCAAGCACTTAATCCCTTATTGCCAAATGAATACAGTCGCTGTCCCCCACCAAAACCAGCCTTTTGAGATGCAGGGTCAGACACTCTAGACTTAAGACCACATTAAATGACTCCGTGGCTTCCAAGCTGCAGCTAGTTTATGTGGAGCTTAGGCAGGGTGCACATACGGTTGTCTGTACTCACTCATGCAGATATACCTTAAGATAGCTAAGCACAGGCTCTGCAAAAGCCAGTGTACAAAGTCAGGAAACCCCTGTGTGACCTAATGGCAGATATGCAGAAGTGAAGGGTCACCAAGGCCACCTTCCCCTGGATGCATTGACCACCTGAAGTTAGCTTTGCTGCCGAATACATGGCCGAACCCCCGAAATCCCCCTGCACCGCTTGCCTTCTTCACCACCACTCCCCTCTGCTGACAAAAACAGTTAAGATATTCCTTAACGTACCACTTTAAAGACTTCTCCAGTTGAAAATTTACCTCTTCTCGCTGAGTTAATATTAATACAGAATATTTTCCCAGGATGGTGCCTTGGGAAGCCAGTGCCTTAATGTCAGTGCTTGCACTGGAATAACGGAAGAAGTGGCATGGAAGGAGTATCTGCAGTCAACAAGGAGCATGGAAAAAGCAGTATTGCTTTTTAACGGTGTATAAATGTTCACAAAATTATAGCATGATGTTCTGTCTTTCAGTGGGATTTAGCTATCTCTCTTCCTTTAGGATTTAAACCAGCAAGCCTAAAGCTTGAGGGCTGGGTGTATCAGACTCTCACTGCACATGCCTACTAGAGGTAGGGAAGGTGATGAGGTGATGGTTGTGGTGGTGAGGCTATGGTTGTCTTCTGCTTCTCGAACGGCCTAAGACACTTCGTTCCTATCTGGGATTGGTGATCAGGTTCATCCTTTGCCTGATCTAGAGGTGAGACTGGTCTTAATGAGCAAGCCATTGGAAAAAGGCAGACGACCAGTGCATCTGCCAACTTCTCCTTCTGGTGGTGGTTCAGATGAAACTACATGTACTTGGAGCATTATTAGACATCTGAGAGATTTGCTGAGGAAAATACATCTGTTGAAATTGTCAGATCTAAATTTTGGGTGACGTGCCAGAAGTTTAAGTGCCTAAGTCCGCTTTGTGAATTTAGTTCTCGGGATACATGTAAAAGGATTACAGCCTTTAGTATGCACGATCACGGTTAGAAAGAGAAATTTTCCAAAGACTCAGAACAAAATACGTTTGCTTGAAAAACACCTTTCCGTGAATTTTATTAGTTCTAAAGAGAATAGATATTAGTCTTCCTAATTCGGGAAATCTTTTCACTTATAAATACTGAGGTGCAGCTTCTGAAAGGTTTAGGTGCCTAAAGGTCTCTCTATGTGCCTACGAGAACTTTTATAAAAGACTGGTCAGATTAGTCCTTGTTTTTCATTCATTTTAACTGGACTTAAGTATAGACATAATTCTGCTTAGGTGAAGAGTAGCAATCATTTTAATAATGATCAGACTTAACTGGCTAAACCAAAGTAAAATTGTTAGATTTTAAAATAAAAACTCTTTTCTAGTAATTCTATGTGATAAGTGTTAGTGACATTTCTGGGTGACTATTTTTAAGCAGTTCTTGAATTTTTTTCAAAGGCACACTCACTGACTTCTGGGGTATATTTGAAAACTAGAAAAGAGGCTCAGCAGTTTCATTTCTTAAATGTATTTAACATAGTTACTGAAGCAGAAACTTATCATGCATGAATGTGAAGCAGAGTCATTTGACGTTGACCGGTGCATACCTTTGGATACAGAGATAAACCGTACTGAGTCATGTATGGTATGTTTTTCTAAGCATTATGGCCGTGCTCGAAAGATCAAATTTCTGTCTCAGTTTCAAAGCTTCATTTTTCTTAATAGGAGTTAGGCTGTATTTTTAATTTTTTAACAAATTAAAATCAGTTCAAATGTGCTGGCCTCAGCACAAGGAATATATATTGTGTAACTACTTTTTATTGCTACCTCCTTTTTTTTAAGGATGTAGACATATTTATGAAAGATAACAACTGATCCCAGCATCAGGCAGCAAGGCAAGAATGATGCTCTCTTGCTTAAGGTGCTAGACTATGACTAACAAAACCTACACTACTTTACTTCTCTATGAGCACCTTGTGTCATCACTTAACCTCGTAGTGCCTCAGTTCTCCATTTACAAAATAGACATAATATTTCCATACTTTATTGTACCCCAAGAGGATTCTTTAAATGGCTGCTTCTTTGAAATGCCCAAGATTTTAAGTACTGTAAATGAATCAGCCTTATTTATAGCTGTGCCATAAAGCTACTTTATATATCACCATATGAGAGGAAGCCAGAGTTCAGCCAACTCAGCTGAGGATGGGATTTTTGTATGGAAAGAAAGTTAAGCTGTGGTGGCCACAAAGGTCTAGTAAGAAAGCAAAGGAAGAGAGGAATCTGGGCTTCTACTTTCTACTGGTTTTAGGTTTCGGATCTGGGGTTGTTTTTTTTTTTTTGTCATATTTAAAAGTTTCCTGAACTTTCGCATAGGTCCTTTTTGCTCTGGAATCAATATATCACCAATAACCAAATATTAAATATTAAATCATGGTTACAAGAGCCTTACTTATCACAGAAAGGCTGATTCTGTAAAGGGAAATAGGTAGCTAAACCCTAATGCCCATGAAGAACCTTTCTAGGGTCAAAGGGGCTTATTCAGAGAAAGATCTCTGTACTGAGCTGCTGACTTCAGCTGAGTTTGAGCAGCATCAGCACGCAGGTAGAAGGTGAAACCACACAGCCCAGTAGTGCGTTTAGAGTGATTTCATTACAGACACACTATATTCCCAAAAGAGCCCCTGGAAGCAATGTAGGAGGATTCCTACGAGCTCTTAGCATCCTTAACATTTACCCTGACCCTTGAAACAAATTCTTTTTGCTTAAATCTCACCATGAACAAGAAAAAAAAAATGTAGCGTCTGCCCATTTCACCTGAGAAGTGTTTTGGCATTCGTCTCACCTCTGCGAGGACTTTGACGGTGGGCAAGCAGAGCCAAGCGAGCCGAGGTCCGTCTGCATCTGCGCAGAGGTGCTGCAGGTACACGGAATGCCGCTGGGGTCCTTCTCCGGCACTGCACAGAGCTTTCTCCTCTGCCATTTCCTCTGCACTTCGCTAGCACAGCGTGAAGCGCACTATTGGAAACAGAGTTTATGGCAGACTTGCTAACATTTATTGGGCAACTTCTAGCTCGGTGTCAAGTTATGGTCATATCATGTTCCCGAGAAGGTCTTGGAGAATGTTAATGTTTCAAGGTAGGCCCCTCTGAGAATTCCCCTTTTACAGAAGTGAAAGGCAACACTGTTTAAGGAGATGGAGGTAAAGATACAAAGCCTCTCTTCTGGGCTGACCCAGCAAAATATTTCATTAGTTCAAATGGCAGAGCAATCGCCTTCAAATACCCAAAGATGAAGTTTTTAGATGCCCCTGCAGATCGATTCTGAGCATATCATATCATAACTGGTATGTACTTCATATTCTTTAACTAGACAGCTCTTTGATGACTTGTAGCTGAGTGTAACTGGATGTTTTAGTGGAAATAATATGAATATCCTTTTATATGCAATAGAATCAAATTTTGTGGTAAGAAGAGCCACAGAAACATTCTTTTGCTAAAAAAGCGCCTGCTGGTGAGAAATTATTTGATTACAGCATGTAAGAACTCTCACAGAGAGAGAGAGAGAGGAAGAAAGCATTAAAGAGCATCTGTTAATCTAGTAGAGGAAGGTTTAGCAAAAACCTATGCTGGCAATTTAAAGCTAGATAAATTCAAGTTAGAAACCAGGTACACATTTTTAATAGCAAAGCTGATTAAACAATAGGACAAAGAACAAAGGGACAGGCTGCTTTCTCCCTCTTTTAATGTCTCCGTTCTAACACTGAATGCTCTCACAAAGGTATGCTGCAGTTGGAGGCAAACTCCTGGCTCAGTACAGTCGTAGCTCAGTGAAATTATAGGGTGTGTGATTTGCAAGCTAGACTCAAAGACCTAATCGCTACTTCTGCCCTTACCACCTATTAATACATCTGATGCTGTATAGTTTGTTTCTTCCAAATTCTAGAACGAAAAATGTATTATTATTAGTTAGTTTGTTGCCATAGTAGCACTCATTCAGCTAGAGAGGGGCTTAGACCACATATTTTTTGTAAGAGTTCTCCTTTTTCCGTCTGTCATATTGCCACTGCTGCAGTCACCAAAGCATACTAGCTAGAGCACAAACAATAAGAGCCCCCAGTGGTTTTTTGGGTTTTTTTGAGGACCCTTTGATTCAGGAACTTGATCCGTCTCTGGCTAAAATAATCACAACTTGTTGAACTAGCAGTCTTTTTTTTTTTAAGAAATGTTGAACAATGTAGAAAGATATTTTTCTTTTCCATCCCCCCTAGTATTGTCTTGGCCATGTTCTTTCTGATTCACTTTAAAATGTTTTCATCATCCAAATAACAGGTAGCGCCCTCAGTAACTTGATATTAAAGTTTGGAAAAGATCTTAGATTTGGAGAGCTCAACAGGGTTCGGTTAGTGTGCCACACAGAGAGGCACATAGAAAAATTGTGATTTTAAGCCATTTATCGTTTTAAAGGCCTGTGTTTTGTTATTCAGTGTTCTTTTTCTAGACTTCAGATTTCAATACCTGAATTGAAGCGTAGCTAAGCTAAACAAATAAATTGAAGACTGTTTGAATGATTTTTATGGCAGTGTACAATTATTCAAAAGATTGGCATTTCAGATTTTCCTAACAGTGTTGGAAATAACAAAAAAAGGTTAAGCTCAAATATACAAAACAAGTCCAGGGNTGATCTTTCTCAGACAACCACACGTCCACTATCCTTGGGTGTCAGCAGTTTCAACTAAGGCCTAGTGATGCTAAAAGCCTGCTTATGCTAAACTGCTAGAACACGCTCTGCTCGTACAACTGCTCAGTTAAGCCAATCTCCAACATTTTTTCATTTCCATTTCAAAGCAATTCACCTATTTTCCAGTCTTTCCACAAATAATGGAGATAAAGGTTGAAACAACTCAGAAAACACTTGGATAGAAGACACGATGGTCTCTGCATACTGGATCATGTCACTGAACTCAGTTTATTTGATAAACTTGCCAATTCTGAATTGCAAAGTTGAGAATAATAAATGATTATTGAAAAACATTTTATAAGTACTTCTTCATATCACTGCGCTCAGAATCAAACTGTGCCTTTTTTCTGGGTGGGGAACTAACAAATATTAACTGCTGTATCTATAGGAGATGCACACGCACTGGTAGAGGCACACTGCCTGCGTTCAGGGATGCAGCCACTCTGCCCCTGTAACAACCCCGTAATAACAGCTGCAAGGCCAGTGGGCAGCTCAGTTCCGGACTTGAACTGTCATTCGTTGCTTGAAAGAATGATCTTGGTTTCCATTTATTTCACAAGACCCTTTAGGCTATCGCGGAGTTACAGAAATGTCTTAATTATGAATTCTAACTCCAGTCACCATGAGGCTGAAGCAAGGAAGAGCTGGAAATATGGTTGCTAAGTTCATAGATACCGAGGAGCAGGGTGTCTGTCAGTCACCGAAGTACTAAGATGCACAGGAGGAAAAATGTCCTGAGAATGCTTTGAGCCATGTACAACATCTGTAAGACAGCTAACAATTAATCTCATGTATACAGCAAAAGTAACTAATTAGGTAAAAAGCATGTAGTAAACTTTCTTTGACAGAAAATGACAGCACTCAGGTGACTGCCCAGTGCAATGCATTAGAGGTGGATAGCTAAAGGGGAGCAATCACCTAAATTCTTTGGCTCAGGTTTCTGGCCCATTACACCGACTAGACATCGTGGTGTCCCTTTTGGCCGCTGGCAACTGTGTGGCAGGGCAAAGCAGAGTGTGTCTCATCCCGGGAAGGGCTGATGCTAAAGGCAGATTCTGGACCAGCCAGTGCCATCCAGAGGTTGAGCAGCGATGGGGATATGGCAGAGTGTCTGCACGCTTGTCCCTAAGTCCTCATAGCAGTTGCTGTAGCAGAGTGGCCGGCATGAACTCAGGTCTCCCCGAGGAGCGGCTATGTGAACTCATGAAGCTCCAGGCTCTTTTGAAATGTGCTTCTGAAATATGCTAGCCCATGAGCAGTCCAGAACAGGGTTTTGTCCCTTCAACTCACTTTTTGTTTTGGTTCAGAAACAAAAAGACAGAGGCAAGCTGAATGAGTGGATACGGGATGACATGTGCAAAAGGCACAGAGCTCTTGTATAATATCTCTGTCCTCCCCCCTTCACCCCTCTTCTTGAGCCAGAGCTGAAAGTCAGTGTATCATACACACATAAAGAGTGAGAGGCAAAAATCACAGTGTGGGAAAATGCACTGAGATTGACCAGCAACATCCAAGATTCACACATGACTGGTTATTAGACAAATTTGTGCCTTTTTGCCTGCCTTAACTTCCATGCACAAGCTGTACTTTTGGAGGAGCCGTGGCTAATGGGAGCAGGCTCATATGTTTAGAGGTGCATGGGAGTCCTTCTCCTTGACACCCTCGTGCTGGCAGAGACAGCCTAGCACGTGAGGAAGCTGAAGATGTGGTTTGACCCTAGCATTCCAAAAAGGCACGGCTGCAGCACCTGAGTGGGGAGCTGCCACGATATGAGAGTGCAGTTTGTGAGGCAATGTGGTCTCCCAGGTGCTGTCAAGTATGTTTTTCCAAAACAATGCAGATANACTCCATCATGTGCATGGGAGTCCTTCTCCTTGACACCCTCGTGCCGGCAGAGACAGCCTAGCACGTGAGGAGGCTGAAGATGTGGTTTGACCCTAGCATTCCAAAAAGGCACGGCTGCAGCACCTGAGTGGGGAGCTGCCACGATATGAGAGTGCAGTTTGTGAGGCAATGTGGTCTCCCAGGTGCTGTCAAGTATGTTTTTCCAAAACAATGCAGATACAACCTTTATGGCTTAAGGTGAGAGCTGTACAGGAAATTAAATACACGTGACAGAGACAAGCGGAGCTAAGAGACCTCATAAACGCAGATGGAGCCATCTGTATCTCCAGTTCAGAGAGCACCTGTTAAAAGCTTACATGCCACATGCATCCTGCTNGTGCATGGGAGTCCTTCTCCTTGACACCCTCGTGCTGGCAGAGACAGCCTAGCACGTGAGGAAGCTGAAGATGTGGTTTGACCCTAGCATTCCAAAAAGGCACGGCTGCAGCACCTGAGTGGGGAGCTGCCACGATATGAGAGTGCAGTTTGTGAGGCAATGTGGTCTCCCAGGTGCTGTCAAGTATGTTTTTCCAAAACAATGCAGATACAACCTTTATGGCTTAAGGTGAGAGCTGTACAGGAAATTAAATACACGTGACAGAGACAAGCGGAGCTAAGAGACCTCATAAACGCAGATGGAGCCATCTGTATCTCCAGTTCAGAGAGCACCTGTTAAAAGCTTACATGCCACATGCATCCTGCTGTTGGAAGTGTCCTCAGGAGATCTGATTCCCAATCCACCTCATTCATCACTAGGCTTCACCTTTTTCCCCTAGAGAGGATCATAGCAACGAGAGGGATAACAGATGCTGATCCAGCTGGTCTGCCTCAAAGAGAGCATTGCCTGGAGGGCTCATCTCCAGTAGGAAGTCCCACAGCACTGTTTCTTATACTGGAACCTTAAGGAAGCGTCAACCCCATTCCCAGCATGTATAAACTCCACAATCAGGGATCCCCAGGACCCCTTATGCGTACAGCCCTGGAAATGCTCACTGAACGGCCTCGCAGACCACAGCTGTTATGTTGGACCTGAGCAAAGAGGTGGTTGCTGAGGCTGCTGGGCCATTGCCAGGACCTTTGAATTGGCCTCTGAGTTTAATTGGCCACAAAACAGCCTACAGGTATTTTCATACCTATTTTGATCCCACTTCAAAATGCAATGTAACCCTGCAGGGACAGAGAGCAAGGACAGCAGTGTCACACAGGCTTGAATCTGCCTCCTCGTTTCTCCGTCTTTATCAGAAAAATTGTAAGATTTCATTGCTCTGAAAAAAGATGGTGTAATTGAGTACCTCTCCAAAACGGACAAATTACTTGATTGTAAGGACTCTCACAGTGTCACACCCTTACAGAAAGCCTTTCTATCATCTTCCAGATGATAGAAATCAGAGAGGGAGCGGTCTGAAGCATTTATTAAAGTATTAGGTACCAGAAGACGCCAGGAGAAAAGCTGGAACTTTTCACATTTAGAAAGCATGAATCTACTTGTGACCTTATTCCAGAGTGAAAGGTAAAGAAGATACAAAGAGAAGTCAGGAAAAAGAAAAAAAAAAGTGGTTTTGGCAACATCCCAGATCTACAACAGGTCTAGCTTGTGTAGCCCCTATGCTCTTTACCAGCTCTATCAATTAGCTGCACCAGAATTCATATCACTTACCAGCCCATTTTGAATAAAAACGTGGCGGTCATTAACACAATTAATACAACCAGAAACACAGCATCTGGTGCAAAAAAAGTCTGCAGTGCAGTGCAGGTAGAAATGGAAGTGCTTGTTAGTGACTGGCGTTACATATTTTCTTCCCTGGAAGGAAGTCATATGCAGAAGAGCTTAGCAAGCCTGGATGCATCCCTGTTTGTTGTTTCTACTGCATTACGCTATAGAGAGTAAGAGCTGCCACCTCAGACTTGCACTCCAGCTCCGGTGCAGTCTTGTCTCTGAAGGGTCATAGCCAAAGATGAATCCTGCTCAGAGATCTGTGGATTTGCTCCTAGGGCTCTATCTCATCTGGTCCTTACTAAAATCAAGGGAACATGGGAAAACATGGGGTCCATCGCTGTCTCCTCTGAAATCAAACTGGCCATTGACTTCACCATTGCAGCACCAGGACAGATATCTACTCCCATACCACCAGCACGGAGCTCTGCTGTTAGGAGATGGAGTAATACCTTCTGGAAAGTTTTCATTATCACTGGTTAATGTGGAACAAGAAAAGGACATGGTGGTCTCTCACATATGACTTACATGCTTATATGAACCTTTGCCAGTGCTCTCAAGCACGTAATTACAGTCCTCTGTTAATAATGAATGGAGAGTAGACATATGCTACATATCCAAATAACACGTATGAACTATTTGCCCTCTTGAACCTGATTCCTACCACTGTATCTTTAACTGATGTAGAATATTGTACAACAACTAACTCTACAATAAAAGGTCAAGCTGGAGTTTTTCTAAGACCGGGAATGAAAACAAACACCACAAACATTACACAACAAAAAGCCTAAATATTATTCCATGAGGGATTGTTATATTTTGAAGAAAACAGTGTTACTAACAAAGAATTCCTTGTGGACTTCCAGCAAAGATATTTGATTGGTATGCCTACGTGCTTTTCAAATACTCATCAAGAACCACAGCTGGTAGTGACCAAACTCCTCAAACATCTGGTCTTGTCCTTTCACAATATTCTAAAGCCCCAAGAAAAAGAAAATATTGTCAAGAAGCAAGACGTGTGTAAAGCAGAGATTTTTCTTTTTCTGTGAGGCTGTGACAGGCAGAGTGATTGATTTATTTCACAAAGTACCTGTTTTCAATACATTTAATCAGTAGTAAGATGTTACCCACAAAACAAGCAACTCTTGTGAAAAGTTGGCTGTCATCTTTTGCACGTGAAGAAAGGACGTCACTGCATGTCTTATCAGCAGAGCAAATGCACTAGTATCTACAAGATCTGAGAGGGAACAGTTATTTTTCTGTCACTGACTCTCAGTCACAACTATGATCATCATAAATGGGATCGAATAACACTCTTCTCCCCCTCTCCCCAGTTAAACCTCTAAATACCACACCCAGTACCTACAAATTTAACTTAATGTGATGAACCAACATATTGGGGACTTCTGATAACATACGGCCATGAAATGTCTAGATGTACTGGATGCAAATACACCGGTTCTTTTGTATAAATACATTTCAATTGAAATAAAACAAAAAGGTACGCTCAGACAATTTACATTTTGCCTCTAAACTTCATACATGCAAAATTAAGCACTCTAAAACATTGGATATTATCCAAAGTCAATGGAATATTTTTGAACTCTTTCCGCAATGTTTGGGCAGTCCTCATGTGAACACTAATGAAAATTCAAGAGGTAATGCATAGCTAAGGGTACTCACTCTCACACAGAAAGAAAAATCTTAGCATTTCTGCTGAATAATAGCAATAGTAATAATAGTAACAAAGTGCCATGATACTGGACAGTTAAATGTTGAAGAAACAAT
Source organism: Steatornis caripensis (assembly GCA_013398225.1). Lineage (NCBI taxonomy): Eukaryota > Metazoa > Chordata > Aves > Caprimulgiformes > Steatornithidae > Steatornis > Steatornis caripensis. Next base: position 527,950 of record VZSC01019431.1, read on the forward strand.
TATCGTAATTCATACTCATGCAGGCTGGCTTTACCTCTGTCCTAAGAGTGTCTTTCTAGATAGGCACACCATATTTTGCGTGCTCAGAATGCGAAGAACAAAGGTATCTTCAAATATTCATTCATAAATATTAGCTCAGTTTCCGTTCTTGATCTTATTTAACAGAAAAGAGTAAAAACTGAGTAAACAGCAATATTACATGTTCCTGTGTTTCTTTTACCACAATTTCGCTCATTGGTTGCAGCAGGTACGATACATAATGATGAAGAGATAATTATTATTAGTGTGGAGCTTCAAACCCTTTAATGCATAATAGTAAAGTTTATTTCTGATAATAGATGCTGAAAACTCTATAACTGAGGCAGTTGTTCAATATCAGGTGTCAACAAAAACATATATAATTGTACATAAAGACTGCAAAAATTAGGTTAAATAATGTATTTTTTTTAATTCTGTCTTAGTAAATGCACCTCAAGTGAGAACTGAAGATACTGCCTTCCATTAGGAGAGTGAGTCAAATTTCAGTACTCAGTTGTGTGACAGAATTATGGTTTCGACTTTAATGGGGCACCAATAAGAAAGCCAGCAGTTGCCAGCAGCCAGCTATCTTATGGCTGCCTGTGAGGTACCAACAGCAACGAGAACATCCGTCTAGGGGAGCTCTGATAATCCTGTTCGCAGCTGAAAATTTTCATGTGTACCATACAGAAATTTGACTTTAGGCAACGCTCATTAAAAAGAAACAAAAATGCTTGCAGACGCAGTTTTGAATTCAAATTTCAGAAAACACTTGAACGCTCCTGATTATTTTTCCTTTCTACTTCCCCAGTTACATTCATGGCCTGGAATGTACATCTGCAATGAACAATGCTTTAATTTTCAAATTTGTCTTCAAACAGAAGTGATGTCTGTTCATTTTATGGTTCCTCAAATCCAAAGGTCCCTGATATTGAAGTTTCAAGCACTTAGATAAGATTTTAAATAGAATGTAAATTAAGTTGGTCAGTCATTGGCTATCCTGAAAAAGTGGGAGTGTCGCATACACAATAGATGATTTCTATTAGATGCTATATATCACTTCTTCATATCAAGTGCTATAGTGAGCTACTGCCTCTATGGATCTGTTAGCCATGTGGGTTGCAGACATCTGTTGAGTATCAGGGAATGTAATCAAACGATTTGCCAAGAACTCCATCAAAAACGTGCCTTTTACATTTTTCTTAGTTGAGAACACCATCCACGGTAGATTGACCTAACGGAGGGTAACACACTGAACTGGAAGCAAAATGTTTGAAATTATGCAAGTCTCATTGTTAACCCCATGAATTCCGCAGAACGTTGTCCTTTAAAGTCAAGGTGTGCTGCAGACTGGATGAAAATGTGACCAAGCAAAGCTCCTTGAACCACCCATTGCTGGCCGTGGGAGCTGGCTGGGGATGAGCTCTGTCCACTCCTCACTGTTTCTGCAAGGTTTATTTTTCCCCTGAGATATCTAGAAAGGCAATATTCTCAGCTTGGATGACCATATTTCCTGGGGGAAATGAGAACAGCTGGATGTATCTGCTTGCCTCCCTGATTGCAAATCGAGGGAAAAATCCATCTGCATCCACCCAATTTGCTCCTGAATAGGATGTCATTCTAGCCAAGTATTTAACTGCACAAAAGCCTATGGAAATTGGGCCTATATACAGAAGGGAGGGAAGAGCTTGCTTTCGTGTTGTCTCATAGCACTTGCTGTTGCTTTTACTATCCCAATAATAAAAACCTCTCTAGCTGTCCATTCATCAATCTCCTTTCTTTCTACATTAATAAATAAAAAAGTAAAACATGGCTACAGATCTAGGAGTCTTAAGGTTTTTATGCCTCACAATTAGCACAATCATGTTTTTCATATAGCATAGGGTCATGACATGAATACTACGGAAGTGACTTAATGGAAGAGTTCTGGCATCCTTCATAAACTACTCTGTGTCAGACAACAGAAATACGCTCGTGACAGCAGAAGCTTTACAATAAATTAGCGTAGTATAATGGTACCACCCACTGGGATGGTTACAGTTTAGAGTCTGCTCATCCTCTCTGACATACTCATCCATTCAGTGATTTATAGTATGGCATACAAAATTTCTGTCCAAGAGTGAGTACTCTTTGTGTGGTCATTTACAATTACAGCAAGATGGGAAAAGAAACCCTTGGGGATTTCGAATTTTTCACAGCAATTGAAAACCCCACTGAAATAACACCCTGATTTAAAACATTCACACTAGGGCTGAGATCCTACCCCTGCTCTGCCAACGGGATAGGTAAAAAATAATTTCAATGCAGTCAATAAAATTACAGGTAGGTAAAACCACTATGGGAGAAACAAACCACAGCCATCCCTTCTCAATAAGAAGATATTCCAAACTGAGGATATTCCTCCTGAAGGAAAGTGTCTAAAACCGCTAGCAACTTCCAGAAATCAGGGTCAGGGTTCTCATTAGTTCTATCCTAAAGGAAAGGTCAAGTCAGGAGGCTCAGACCTATACTTATATGTTCTCGGAGCTTAAGCAGAGTCCAGTTCCAACAATTTCAGGATAGTATCTGCTGTAGATCACTGAATATTGAGTGTGTAAGCCACAAGAAATTATCCTCCACATTTACTATAATGATAATACGAATAATAATGAGTATGTGTAACTGGTAGTCGCCCAGCTGGAAAATACAAAGTTTCCGTATACATCTGCCAATTGGACTTTTAATGACAAAACCACAGACATTTGGACTATTTGAAAAAGGACAAATGGAATAAAAACATACTATCTCTGTGAGAAACTACTTGATTTGTGAACTGCAGCATTGTAAACCAAATGTTGTATGTGTAGAAACAAAACGAGTGAAAACGGTTCTTGAACACATATAGAAGAGAATTTTCTTGATCTAGTAATTACTGCCATAAAACTTATTATTAAAAATGCAAAGGCAGAAATATCTCTGCTTTTGACTATTTCTTAATGTTCATCCAAAGGAAATTTCTTTTCTGGAGGAGGAGGGGAGCAATTTAGCAATTTCTGACCCCAGCTGATACTAAAGCTCTCTGAAACAATAAGGCCCAGGGGTGTTGAAGGCAGCTGCCTGAATTCCTCAAAAAAATATATTTACAAAGTCTATTTTGAGTTCCCTGCATTTCTGTAATGGAATCCAGCTGCTCTAACCTTTCGAAGTTACCTCGTACAGTGTGAACAGCAGCACAGATAAGTGTTATGTTAAATTGCAGTTAGATTCCAACTGCTCAGTGTTTCGGTTAAAGGGCTGGCATGACAGAAAGCGAAATGAGAAAGAAAACTATATCTCTGATCTGAGAAGTAAAAGAAAGACTTCAGTCATCCAAAATAATGGTTTGATGAGAGCCCTGCAGTGAAAATAATTTATGCTAAATAAAAATCGAACGTGTGAGAGTATGCTTTTACAAAACATCAGGAAACCAAACTTGAAAGAGAAGATTGCTCCTCTCATCTCACTCCTGAAAGAATAATTTTACCTTCATTCTTCCCGGATCGTTTTAGGAATCGGGGCCCTGAAACAGGATTTCAGTTAAGAAAAGCTTTATACAACACTGAAAATTCAGATTTCAGTTTTGGTGAAACCTGCGCAGAACGAAACAGCGTGGTACAGAAAGGACTAAGATGGGGTATGGCAAAGAGCGTGGCCCCTTCTTGCCTACTTGGAATAAACCCATACAAGAGTGGATAGAGTGCTCTGAAGCAAATAAAGGTTCGGGTCACAGTCCATGGGAGAATATCCTTTGTCTTTGTCCAGCAGATGTCCAACGAGACCTAAAATCAGAGCTTGTGAAGCAAGTTTTTCTACTTCAACAGAAATTTGACAAAAAGCATCCCCAGCAATTCAACCAAACACACTCCGTGTTTGTCCAGCTCTAAGCAGGAGGCGACATGTCCGTGCTTCCCACTGCCTGCCAGGGCTCACCCAGCCCTGGCTTTTTCCAGAGAGGCAGCTCCCTGCCTTGCCCAAGCTGCGTGCTCCACCAGGCACCGCACTCATCCCTCAGCTGCACCGTGGCCATGGACGATGGCAGACAGACCTGATGAGCTGACCACGAGGCTCAGAAGGCACTCCTCACCCACGGGGCTCAGTGGCATCGCTGCAGCTTTTTAACATAGCAAATCCTTTGTTTTCAGCCAAGACCTGAGCACGTGGAAGAAAGAAGAGCTGAGTGTTCTGGCTTTTGTCTTTTTTGAAGTCATCAGGGTCAACGTGACTCATGTCCTTTGAGGATGTGACTCAGGATTTTTTTTTTTTCTGTTGCTCAATATTTCTATGCTTTTTCTTTTCTTAAATGTCCTAGAAAACCAATGAGAAAACACTTACAGCTGTAAAGCCTGTGAAATGACCTGTGCCTGAGGCAACATCAGAAGGCAAATAAAATGAAAAAAATTATTTATTATCTTTCTATTTGATGACTTCAATTCAATCTCATTGCCTTTCCAATATTTAGCCAAGTATGTTTCAAAGCTTGGGGTTGGCAATATTGCTGAACCCAAATTTTGCACAGTCAGTAAAGACTTAGAGCACACACCTGGGTGGAGAGTGCTCTCGCTCTGCACCTCTTGGATCTTCTCCAAATGCCACTGCTGCCTTCTGCCCCGTCGCTGCCCCCTCATCGCTGCTCACCTGCGGGCGCGTTTCCCCCTCCGCAGCCCTCGCTGGGGTGCAGGAGAACCTGCACAGCGTGAGACAGTGGCCGAGCAGTGCATGGACAGAAAGTCCAGGCCCATGGCCCCGGAGCCCCTTCCAACTGCTTCGTGATCGTGCTGCTTTTGAACACGGGGTCTGCCTCACTCTGTTTTGTACAGGTGTGTGCACAACCTTTTAACTTGCTTTAGGAAATAAAGCGCCATTCTGCTAAAATGCAAAAGTAAGGCAGGCTGCTGCGTGAATGAATGCAGAAGCTGGACAGACCTGTGATCCTGCTAAAATCAAGGCATACTTCATAATTACGTGAGCCTTTAGACAGAGGAAAATGATGCTATTGTGCATCCCTCTGGCCTTGGGGTGGCAGTCTTGCAGCTGTGCTGAGAAAGACAATGTGTTTACATGTCCTCCTCCCTTCTGCAAACACCGAGTCCCGCCGATAGCATCCAACTTTGGGCATGTTCCTAGCTCCTTCTAACAAACAAACCCACCTCTACCAGAACTGTAAGGCATGCAGCAGGGCTAGATAGTCCCAGGCTGCCTGCTGCTATGACCTGAGTCAGCAGAAACGTGCCTCCTTTGGTGTCTTATTTTCTCTGCCCAGATTAAGCTCTTTAGACAGTGCCTTCCACCTGATGCCAAGAAAGAAATCTGGACACTTCAGAGAGAAGTTCTGGTAAGTGATGACAGATAAGGAAAGTTTTTGCATCTAGATGACCAACTCCACAAAGAAGAACCTCATAATTATTTCTCAGTGATGGCTGCTCTAGTGTGTAAGACATATGCAACAAGCTTGGTGCTCTCAACTAAGCTAATACAGGTCTTTGCCACAACAAGAACCACCGCACTGGCTATCAAAAAAAATGAGCCAAAGCCACAGAGTCATTTCATTTATGTATTGTGAAATCCAGGACCCCAAGGTTTCAAGATTTTAGTTTCCCCACAAGTATCAGACCAGTGGCTGAAACACACGTGATGAAAACAAGAAGGGAAGAGAGAAGGGAGGTAATAAGGATGAAAAACTTACAAAAGAAAGGTACAAAGAGATAATCTTTATATTCCAACCTAGAAGAACTTTAAAATAGCATGAAAACTGTGACGGTATGAACCATGGAATCAGGAATAGCTATCCTGTAATATTATTGGCACAGAATAATTCCACTCCTGGGACTGATTTCCAAGCATGCAGAACACTTAGTTCAAACGCATAAAAGCTGCGGGTGCACAAAACCTTTGGAAATCCTGTCTTTTATGTTTAAGTTGGTTTTTGTCTTTTTTTTTTTCCCCTCTGACTGAATGTATTTGACGAGGCCAGCTGGATCCAATTGCTAGGACAGTAGTATTACACTCCCCACACCCCCCACTCCCCCCCAGTTTTTCCCCTTTTACATCAGTGTGTTGGCAGAAAGGTTATTGGCATCATCGCCCAGAGCCAAAGGTCAGCATGAAAAAAGATCGTGTGAATACTTTAATGAAGAAAATCCGAACTGCAAGTTAATATTCTTACTTTACAAAACTATCAAAACTATTTTTTTATTCAAAGTTAGATTGATGTGGAATCAGATTCCAGATTCTGGAACACGCACGACATAGAAAGGTCAGGGGGAATGAATATTCAAGATTCAGAGGCAAATTCAGAGGCATAAACTTCCCACACATTCCATCCAAGACAGAATTTTTCCTTTCATATTCTGCTGGTGGGATATTATACATTGGTTGTCAGTACTAGGCTCCAAAGTGCAAGGTTATTTTTTAAATTATGCAGTTCATCGTTCCAAAACCAAACGTCCCCACCGAGCCACTTACTTTTAAGTGGTTATTTTTTAAATTTGACTTTTGCGTTATGACCCATGGTGGGATGCCCTTCAGCTTGGAGAGGACCTGTCCACGACTTGGTGTTAGAGGAGTCTCAGTGGAGGCCCTTAACTCTGTCTTCTGCTTGATTTGAAAATCCGCCAAAGCAAGGTGATATTAAGGGCCAGTTCTGCTCTGGAAAAAAACTGTAGTGAGTGGCACAGTGTTTATTGTGTCAGTGTTTCCATTTGATATTTGAAGAGCTTACATGTTAATGCATTTTTTCTAAGGCATAGCTCAATGAACACAGGCTAGGTTTAGAAAAAAATTGAAAGCTTCTTGTCGTCTTATGCCTAACATAACTGACAGAGCCTACACGCCACAATGTTCAGTCTTTGCATCAGTGCATCCACGCTGCCTCCACCTATAGCAAGGTAAGCATCTTTGACAGAAGAGGAAAGAAAAATCATGGTCAAAATTTAGACTGAGAGGAAGTTCAGCTGTGATGAGACCACTCTTACCAGCGGCCTAAACTAGGTAAGTTGTATAGAGACCTCCAGCTTTTTGCGTACAGTGGACCAGTTCACCTGGAAGCAGAGTTTGCTAGCAAAATGTAGCTAAGAAAAGAGCATCAACACTAAATTGTGTGCCCAAAGAAACTGCAGAGGGCCATTGGTGACTTTCTGGCAGTTGCATCTACATTTACCTCCTCTCAGAGAAGGCCTGTTTTCCTAGAGCGGTTTGATTTGCTCATTCTCGGTGTGCAGAAAGTGTCTTCCTCTGAGGATGTCTGCCAGCCGATATGGCTCCTCCAGGTTTCTGCTTAGGGGTCCTGAGAAGGTCATGGAATTATAGAATACCAGCCTGGGAGGGCCCTCAAGGATCATCTGGTCCAACATTTCTTGGCAAAAGCACGGGCTAGACAAGACAGCCCAACATCATGTCCAGCTGAATTTTAAAAATGTCCAATGTTGGGGAGGAATCCATCACTTCCCTGAGGAGATTATTCCAATGACTGATTGTTCTCATTGTGAAACATTTTCCTCTTGTGTCCAACTGGAATGTCCCCAGGAGAAACTTGTACCCATCACCCCTTTTCCATGTGACTCCTTGTAAAAAGAGAGTCTTCATCTTTGCAGCCCCCCTTTAAGAACTGGAACATGGTGATGAGGTCTCTCCTAAGCCTTCTTTCCTCAAGGCTGAACAAATCAAATTCTCTCAGCCTTTCCTCACGTGGCAGGCTTCCCAGTCCTTTGATCATCTTTGTGGCCCTTCTCTGGACCCTCTCCAGCCTGTCCACATCTTTTTCGTACAGTGGGCACCAAAACTGAACACAAAATTCCAGGTGCGGCCTGACAATCACTAATTAGAGTGGGATAATGACTTCTTTATCTCTGCTGGTACATCTGTTGTTGATGCAACCTAGCATCCTGTTGGCTTTCTTTGCCGCTGCAGCACACTGTTCAGCCATATTGAGCTTGTTGAGCCCCGGGACCCCCAGGTCCCTTTCCACAGAGCTGCCCTCTAGCCAGGTAGATCCCAGTCCGTGCTGCACTCCTGAATTATGTTTTCCCAGGTGCAAGATCTTACACTTGTCCTTGTTGAACTTCATATGGTTCTTGCTAGCCCACTCTTCCAGCCTATCCAGATCTTCCCGCAGCGTGGCTCTCCTTTCCAGAGGGTCCACTTCCCCTCTCGGTTTGGTATCATCAGCAAACTTCATCAGGGTACAGTTGATCACATCATCCAGATCACTTATGAAGATATTAAGCAGCGCTGGGCCCAATATTGATCCCTGTGGGACCCCACTTTTTGGGGTTTCAAACTGACAGGCTGCCAGTTTGAAAAAGAGCTGTGCACCATAGCCTGGGGTGCAGCCTTTCAGCCAGTTCCAGACCACTTGTCTAGACCGCAACTTATCAGTTTCTCTAGGAGGCGGCTATGGGGAACTGTATTGAAGGCCTCGGAGAAATCCAGGTAAACCACGTGCACCGCTTGCCCCACATCAACTGAGTGGGTTACTTTGACACAGAAGTGTGGTGTGTTAGCGAAGAGCCCTACAGCTGCGTTCAGTCCTTTTTGCTGCCAGCTGGGACCTGACAGGAGCGTGACATGACTGAATTTGCTATTTCCATTTCTAAGCTAGTCTAGCATCTAGGGTGAACTCAGCGGATAGGATTTGCTACCTCTATTTGCTTGGAAACAGTGGTTCCAACAGCAGCCTGTTTTTTCAAGAAACCTGGAGCAAGTCTGAGAATTACAGAAGCTGGGCTGCTTCCCTCTCAGCTGAAAGAAGTGGTTAAGAGGCTAGGGATGCCAAGACTCAGTGTAGGAAGAGGAATTCACATGTGACAGGAATTATTTCCTTTGGCAAATGCCTTTGGCAAAGGTGAAGGAGGTAGGGGAATGACCAGCCCCAGTAGGAAACCCCTGTACCTGACGTGGACTTTGCAGGTCAGCTGTTTCCCTGAGATGCTCCATTTGCTACTTGGAAAGAGGAGGAGGTGGGGGTGGAGGGAAAGGGAATGGCCAAACTTAGACAGCTGCAATGAGTACCGGCCAATTTCTATATGATCCACCGTCCGCCCCCAGCAAAAGATGTGTGAGGGAGAAGGAACATCTGCACTTCCCTCATTCTTATCTCGCCCTTTGGGACTCATAGGCAGTTGGTCTAAAGCTGTTGTAACTTATCTTGGGTGTAAGATCAGCACATACAAGCTGTAACTGGCACCCAAGTGAACCCACCTTGGTTTTGGCTCTCTGTGGAGCAGAAGTTTAGAAGACTTCCATTTTCATCCAAATAACACCTCTCTGCCACTAACTTGGGTTTGCTCAGATGGACCTAACTGTAAGGTTTTGTAAAAAAGGAGCCAGCAAGGCTTTCCCAAGCTTAAACACACTTTCCTTTCTGGATAATCCTACTGTTCAGCAACGGAAAGTCATGAACACCTCATCATGCATCTCACGGATAAACAGTGGAATGCTGTGAATCACTAGGATCACATGGTCTGCTTGAATATTCCATTTTTATCAAATGTAACATAGACTTGCGATGCAGATCTTCTATTCTTTTCTCCAAAACTAAAGGTGGTCTTTCCAGACAACAGACCTAGTTTTCCATCTTATATGTTTGCTTTGTTCTTAAGGCTGTGGTATGCCTTTTCAGCCATGCTTTGGATTCTTTTCCACATTTGCTTTTTTTTTTTTTTAATCTGTCATAAACATGCTGCACAATTTTTGCTTTTCCTGCGCTACTTAAGCAGTCCATTAACACCAAACCACATATTCCTTCACTAGTGATCTTCAGATGCAAAATACAATGTAAGTAATTGTTTTTTCCAACTATAAGAAAGCTTTCTAAATGTATCTGACATATGTGTGGAGTTGCTATACAAACCTTACTTTCTGATTAATTTTACTTCGCAAGTAACTTGCTTGTTTTCAAATCCCAGTACTATTTTCTTCTCTGAAGGAGGTCATAAGAGGTTCAATAATGGCTAAAACATCAGCAATCATTAGGAAAGGAAAGTGTATTGTTCTCTGGAAACAGTGAGCCTTACAAAGAAACTGATTTTGAAAGCCTATGCTACTTTAATGTTGAGGTTAGGATGCAGTTATGGAATAAATTTGCAACCAATATCACAATGCTCAGCATGACTAATAATTAGCCAAAAAAATGTAACTAGTAGTTCATCAAGACTCTTCTTGTGTTTAGAACAAATGCAAGTGCCAGGTTTATTTTTACTTGCTTAAGCATGATGTAAGGTTTCTTCCACTGGAAAATCCCCTATTAGTAAATTTATCTGGATTATATAATATTGTCCATGGGGCTTTTTCTTCTCCTGATGACTTGTACCTACGGAATTCACTTTATAAACAAAATTCTCAGCGTGTGACTTCAGTGGCCGTTGTGCTCAGGAGTAACCCCTCTCTGACACAGTTCTGCCCGTGCTGCCTGCAGGCAGCGTCCAGTTCGATCCTGCTGTCGGTGCATGATGACCAAGCTGCCCACGGAGGTCTGTCGACTCATCCGACTGCATGTACTTTTAAGTGCCTCTGTCTGAAATTTGCTGAGAAAGCAAGAAAGAAAACATGCGTAATTGCTTACTTCCCATGCCCTGCTCCGCAGCAGCTGGCGATGGCCTACCACAGTCGTACCTCGCTCCGTGTCCTACCTGAGACTAACTTTGCAAAATGATGGATGAAGATGTCAAGCACAAAAAACGTTGCAGTGGCTTCTAGAACCAGGGAAGTGGTGCTAGACCCCCAAGTGAACTTTGGCTCGCCAGCATGGATGGCTAGTTGTGTTAGCTGCAGAAGGGGCTAGTTTCCCAAAGAAGCAAGGTTTAGAAGGTGGGCTGAAGAGTCCAGAGACCGGGCCTGCAGGAAAATCCAGTCCAGATGGTATAAAAAAAAAGTCTTTTAAACATAATGAACAATAACACTACACTGCAATTTTTACACAGGCTGGGAAAATGACCTCTTTAAGATCATCTGCAAAGAGCATTTTGCCCTGGACTTTAGAGGTTGAAGTTTAGAGAAGCCAGGGTTTACTTTCATTGTACTTTCTGTTGATTGTATGTCAGGAAGACAGTTCTTCATATCAGATCATTAATTGTATTATGTTAGAGTTCGGGAGTCATGATGATTCCTAAAGTGACCTACAAGACAGGAACATGGTTGTCCTTGTTTTGGAGAGTTTAATCCTTAAAAAAAATATGCTGTTCACACACACAAAGGATGAATTTATGGTTTTGGTTTCCTATAAATGAAAGGAAAAAAGTGTGAGGTTTGGTCCAGATAAATTTAATCTCTCTTCATGGGTGGGTGGAAAAGGGTCCCTTTCAGGTTCAACAGTTTGATGATGAGCCAGTCGCTGTCGTTCCTGCTGGGTTACCATGTACCATGATCTTGTGTTCAAAGGCTGGAACAGAAAATCTTTCTAGTAGCAAACGCAGGAGTCTGGCTAGTACTGCAGCAGGTTATTGCAATTATTAGGAATACACATTTTCAAATGCAACTCTTCTAGCTGCAAAATGCTATTGTTCTAGAAGCTGCAGCTGTTCATCGACTAGATGAGGATGACTGTCATAACTGCACGGAATCTGCTCTGCGAGACAGATCTCCATCTTCTCACCGCACTTGTCTGCAAAACATCCCACTGCAAAAGCCTGAACAAGCATCCTCAAAATAGAAGGCTGCCTTTGAACTTGGCTCTAGGTGAGGTTAGCAGAGCCAAGTCTGTGGTTTTGCCACATGTCCTGGAAAAACGGCAGCAAAATTGGGCCACCTTAGGGCTAGTGGCCAATTTGTTTCTCAAGATTTTCTTCTTCCTCGAGAAGGTCAATAATCTGCACCTCATCCGTGTCCCAAAGCTGGCCAGTTGCATGATATTTCGGGAGGTGAACCAGAAGCCTTTGCCTTCCCTTGTTGGAGGAGTTTCTCCTTTTGGCTACCCTGCAAGCTGCAGGTGCCCTCAAAGCCAAATGCAGCAGAGATAAATAGGAAGGAAGATGATCAGGCTTTCACGTAAGGATTAGTGCATTTCTGGAGAGATGTGAGACATGCAGGCACAGTTTCCTTTCCCTCCACCACCACCTCAGTCCATTCAAAGCCCTGGGAATGCAAACTAGAGAACTGCTGGGTGAGCTCCTGCCATGTGCACAGTTCACACGGAGCATGGGAACGCTGGAGGGGGATGGCATCTTCCCCCAGCCCCATGGCTTCTCACACCTACCACCAGCAGATGCAGACTCAGATGTGCCTTTAAAGGAGGTTCAGCAAGCACTCATCATGGGGATGATGGGGATCACGCCATGTCCAGCAGCCGCCGGCCTTCGCAATGCTCAGGCTTGGGTTAAAGCTATGCAAAGCTCATGCTACTGCAGCTGCTCCCCCCAGCTCTGACGGGACCCAGAGGCACTCCATGACCCTTCACTTGCACTCTGGCCTAATTGCAATATTTCACCCCATCGCAGCATTCACTGATTGTCATTTATTAATGCGGTGGTAAATGTTGCATCACACCAACCTTGTTCCAGAGTGCTTCCCTGGAGAGCAGCGTGCGCCCCAGCAGTGCAATAAAAAAAATCTTTTTTCCCCCCTTTTCTGTGGGAAAAGAAAGTGTTGTGTCTGCCAAAGGACATATTTTATGCCTGTGTACTAGGGGGGGAACTCAATGGCCTGGTGATTTTTTTTTATTGAGAACTGGTGGGAAGCCCCAAGTTCTGTGTGAAATAAATATTCAAGGAAAAGCATGCTCTGTGTACCTATGCAACCTGCCCCTCTCCGTGATGGGTCCTCCGGGTAAGACCAAGACCAGTTAGCTGACTGCATTTGAGACTGCAGGAGAGCTAGGAGGGTGTAATGGGTTCCCTGAATCATTCAAGCCCCACCTCTTATGTTTAGAAAAATAAACTAGGCTGTGCAAATACTTTGCTGATCACAAAATCTACTGGCAAAATTATTGTATTCTTCATTTTGTAGAAAAGGGAAAACAAACGCTGGCAAGGATCGCAGTGTGGATATTTATGTCAAATCCAATAAAGGGAAAAAAAACCACAAGCACCAGTCAGCATCTGAACTGATATGAAATCAAAAGCCATTTTTGTTAAAGTTGGTTGACATAATCTAGAGTAATTCTTAATAAATCCTTTCAACCAGAAAGGGGTAACAAGTTCAGTTTAAACTGCAGGGGGATTGTTTCACAAGATCAAGAAAAATTGAAGGGCAAGATAGAAGGCTATATGAGAGTTTTTAACAGAGAAAGAGCAGTGACAGGGTAAGGCACCTTGTGAAAAGGTAACACCCATGGGACAGATGTTTCTTAAACATGCAGATACTATCATGGTGGCGGTAAAATTTGTCACAGACATAGCGTGCCTTTTCCTGGGGAGCTGTGAAAGGTTTGCAGAACCTAGGAGCAAAAAGGTCATCTCAAGTGAACAAAAGGCGGATTTTGCTTGTGCATATGTTCCCCTTTCTGCCTGAACTACAATGTAAGAGATTTGCCTCAGATGGTCAAGCAGGTGTGGCACTGTAATTACTGTTTTGGGTTATAATAATATAGGCCAAAGCCTTTTAATTCCTCTTCCAGCCATGAAGCAGCTACCGCTGCCTTGCAAGGTCCAGCTACGTCACCATCTGATGAACATTTAACCAACTTTTCTTTCAAATCAATAGAAGTACTTGCTTTGCAATGTAAACTCTTAATTTCCATTGGAAAGCTCAGCACCCTGCCCCCATCTTTTTTGCCTTGGGAGTAAGAAACACGTTTCATGGGAGCTGAGGTTCATACTGATCACAGAATCACAGAATGGTAGGGGTTGGAAGGGACCTCTGGAGATCGTCTTCCTCTTGACACCCACCCTTTAGATATTTATAAGCATTGATCAGATCACCTCTCAGTCTTCTCTTGTCTAGGCTGAACAGACCCAGCTCTCTCACCCTTTCCTGATAACAGAGATGCTTCAGTCCCCTCATCATCTTTGTGCCCCTCTGCTCAACTCTCTCCAGTAGATCCCTGTCTCTCTTGAACTGGGGAGCCCAGAACTGGACACAGCACTCCAGATGCGGCCTCACCAGGGCAGAGTAGAGGGG
>VZSC01019431.1:542588-609621 GCA_013398225.1 Steatornis caripensis
CTGAGCTCTGCCATTCAGCCAGTTCCCGATCCAGCTCACTGTCCACTTATCTAACCCACACTTCCTAAGCTTGCCCATGAGGATGCTGATGGTACAAACCAAAGTGTCTTCTTTCCAGTCCACCAAATTTAAATATTTGTATTTGTTCTTATGAAAATTCTCATTTTTTCCAGAAATTATATTTTCCCAATGTGTTTCAATTATATCTGCATACTGACTGATGGATGGGCAGAGGCACACTACGGATGAGATGGTATTTGAACCACTTTGTGGCTAACTTTGGCAGCAGCAAAAGTTCTTTGTGTCCTAATTCATAAATCATCCTTTTTTTTTTTTTTTTTAAAGCTTCTTTTAAAAGACAAACTGACTTGGCATGGTGATAAATGGTCATGAACTTAAATCACAGAAGGAAAGTACCTTTTAGAACTATTTCTATTTCTTTAAGACTTGAAGAAAAGCAGATGACCTTTGCAAAATTTCCAGTGGTATAAGGTTCATATTCCTCAGTTAGAACCAGCTTGTCCTTTTGTTTCAAAAATAGGTAGGCAGCTGAAGAAACTGATAAGAGACCTTGTCCATGATGTACAGATTGATCCAGTTTGATATGAGAACAAAGACTGCACAATATTTTAAATTGCTACATTATATTAGAAATTTATTGTGCTAATAGGATCCTTCTCCAAGCTTGCTTTCTGGGTTCCTCGCGCCCCATTTTATTTTCCTTAAATAGACCAAATGTTTCAATAGAACCTCTTTTTTAACCCATGACTATCCTATTACTAATGAATCAACCTGCTACACAGAAGAGAGGACATTTTTCATTATTAAAAGTGCATTCTCTTACTAGAGGAAAGTAAAAGCGGGAGAGAGGCAGGGGAATTTCTGAACATCACAGCCACAAGTACAGGCTCTTGTTATAATCACATGTGTATGTGTGTCCATGTGGAGCTGCCTTGGATCAAAGCTCTCCTAAAGGTTTCATGCAGCTGGAGCAATATGCCCGGCTTTATGAATTTGCTAGCAGAAGAGTTTGCCTGCCATCTTACCAGTCTTCAACTCCAAGCCTCTTGAAATCAGTTGAACACAAGTGTTCAGCAAGATACAGCTATAAATTGTGGGGAATCCCTTTTGGGACACTATATTTGTTGATTCAGGGCTAAGTAACTCAATTTGCTATTTGTTTAAACATTCCGTTCACCAGTACATAGCCACATAAAATGTGGAATCACATTCTTGTGAAAGTCCTAGAGGCCAATAGGCCACTGCCCCATGCCAAGTTTCACTTGAGTCCGAGCCAGGTTTGTTCAGCTCGCACATACAACGAATGAGAAAACACAGTCCACAAATTACATTAGAAGCTCAGTAACTTAAAGATATTTAACTTACACCTCGCAGATTAAGGCTAGAATATTTCCCTCTATTGTTCAATCACCTGGTAGTGAATGGAAGCTAAGGAAGTATAACTTCATTAAAGCATTTAATTAAAACCAAGGCAACGTTTGACACCAGCCAAACCTGTGTTGTAAGCAAATTCTGAACTACAGCAATAGTCTGCTGTTAGAGAAGGGGTGTCCAAGGCACCCTCCTTCCCAGGGAGATATCACCAGTGCCGACAGTGGCTCTTCCCTTGTATTACACCAATGTCATAGTTGTAACCCTGACCAGATGTAGAAACCGCTTTACTGTAATGAATGCATAAATAGTGTTTATGGGATGTCATCCTTCTATGAGACATGTTCTCCATCTATAAGATCTCAACCGGAAACGTGTACTTTCAAACCAGGACAGTGCCTTCCCTTGCCCATGTCTGCAAGGTAGGAAGGCAGGTAGGGGGTGGGGAGTCAGGAAAGCGTTACGTCAACCTTCTGCTGTTGTAGGGCTTCTTTTTTGTCAGTCTGTACCCTTAGAACGACTTACAGACAAGTCACAACAGTTTAAAGTCTGGCCCCAGGACCTTTCAATTCACATTTGACACTCACATCAAGGATCATTAATACCTTATGTTCTATACAAAGCATATTTTATAACAGGAAGTACAAAATGAAAAGGAGATGCATTTATCTTTCCAAAACTAAACTCCTCATTCACATTTTAAGATCACTAGAAGGTGGTTGAAAAGAAAAAGGTATAACCGAGATTCAAACAGAGTATGTAAGCCACCACTGCTGCTACCGCCATTAAAAACAGTTAACAAAAGTGTAACATGGGAGCAGGTGGCAGGAGCATAGGGACACAAGGAAAAAAAAAAGCAACATCTCAAAACATAGAACTCTAGTAAGAAATATAGAGACTTGTACGAGGGAAACACCGTAAGCCTGTAAGTAGAAGTGAATTGCCTGATATAGGAAGTTGGATAACTACAGAGAAGGATAACTGACTGGTAGCAGAGGAGGTGGCGTAAGTAATCGAGAGAAAGAAAACAAGGTTCATTAGAAATGCCGAGCCAGGTAAGAATATTACCTAGGAAGATCTAGTAGCTATAGATAGTTGCTCCCTAGGGTGCAGAAAATAGAAAGAAGCCCAAGCTACCGTGGAAACAGAAAAGTTAAGAAGTGACCAGCATCACCATAACTGCCAGGCCCATCAGGGCTATCCCAACAGCAGACAGATACCTGCATCTGTACTGTCCCTTACCTAACTGACTTCCCAGCTTCTGTCTAAGTTTTAGCTGCTTCTTGTAGGGAGCATTTTTTATTTACTTAGCAATACAGGCTAGTATAGAGCATATAAATTAGCACTTCGTTCCCTAGCATACAAGTTTAGAAACAAGATACCCGGTTCAGCTTTCAGAGCTAATTTACTATTACAGATGGAAACTTCCGGTCCTTTTGACGCTACCTTCTAAAAAACCTGCTCCCTTCAGCTTTACTAAGCTTACAACAAAATAGCTTTCTCAGGTCGTTCTCTGCCCTGTTATATCCTGAAACCCTCAGCACTTCTCTCCTGATGACACCAGAGATAACCAACAGCTGAACAAGGTTAATCTAACCAGCAGCAATCCCTGCTTCTTATAAAAGGCAGATGACCACCCCCTACCCCCCCACCTTCCCATATTACCCTTAATGAGTCCTCTGGCTGAGTGGGTGAGCTGTGAGGGCTGCAGGGAGTATGGGTGGTTTTTGCTTTGTCCCAGGCAAAGGTTCATGGATAGGTGAGTGGCTCTTTTCTCAGATGTTACTTGTTTTGGTGACTTCCCAATGTGTTTTTCTCTCAGTGTTTCTGCTCAGTGACCTGAGCCTAAGGAGTTCAGTGTAAGGCTCCTCACGTGTGTTCTGGCAAGTTAACCGGTTGTGGTGGGTTACACCTGCTGTGTTGGGCACTCCTGCCCTATGAGGGTAAGGCCAGCAGTCAGAGGAGATGAATAAACGGAGATGCCTTTAGGGGTATTTCGCAGCTGGTACACTTCCACCAGCAGGTCTGCCAAAATCTGAAGTGCAGAGAGCTGAGCAGTTCCTGCGGAGGCACCTTGTAGCACTGTGTAAGCTTACCAGAGGAGTGTGCTTCTTCCCTCACAGTCTCCAACTGCTGTATTTCCCTTTGAAGGACAGCAGGAGCCTGTTTGTCCCCTGCTCTAATTACCATCATCTTGCATCACTTGGTACCCATATTTTCTCTATATCAGACTCAAGTTACAGAGATGCAGGTAAAAGATATTTTAAATTTCCAGTTTATCCACCCAAGTTGGTTCTGTTTACATCTCTCTCCTTTGACTTTCCCTGTGAATTATAAAGCCACCAGCCCAATCTTACAGCAATCCCCCCCAGAGCTCAGTGGTCTGGTCAACATTTTCCTTATAACAAGAAAAAAAAATCCTACTTTTTTCCTTCATCGAACACTTTTTAGGTTCCCAGATTGGTCTGTTAATTCACAGAGTAGCTGGTACACTTCATTCATTTCAGATCGTAAGTAGGAAAGGGTTCACGGATACAGGGAAATATTATACAGCTAGGAACAAGGAGAGACTGAGCCTTTTTTGAAATATCTGCCATTGGCAAGGGTTGACTATCATGGTATATAGAAAAAGATATAGCTTGTTACAGAAATCATTGTACATAGATTTACAAAAGTGCTCCTTCATATTTGGATTTATACAGAGATGTATCTGAAACACTTTGACCTCTGTGGTTTGCTGTCAATATTAAGGCTATTACAGGATTCCTTATGAGTCAAAAGTACCTTTTTTCCTTTATATGGAAACTTTATTTTAAAAAAAAGCTCTCACTACTGTAAAGATCAAGTGTCTATCTCTGGGAGATTGTTACATTCCTTTTTCAGGAGCCAGGGCTTAACAATGCTGTAGGAAAAAAAAGAATCTATATGGCAAATCTTGTAGTACAAGTTTTTGTGGTTAACCGAGAAACATGTCATGAGTCAAGCCTTTGGAAACAGTTTAGTAATTAAAGACAAATGCTATGACATAATCATTTACACGCAGCAGAAAGATTTTTAGATTAAATCTGGCCTGACCCATTGCTCAGCAAGTGTTATCTGGGATTCTTGAAAGTCATTCATTTATTTACATACTAATTTGGCCCACATGTTTTATTAAAAACAAAAGCCTACATTTCTCAGAGGAGTGAGCTCTATTCCAGCTCTGGTTAATGAGTTTGGTCAAGCAAGGAGTGGACCTGTTCCAATGGGTACTATATGGAGATACTCATAAAACAACAGAGAAAGTTTTGGCTTTCAAATAACGTTTTTCCCCCGAACTTACACTCTTTAAGTGCAGGTAAATGAATGAGTCCTGCTTAGCTGCACTATCAGTCATGCACTTGTACTCTACACGTTGTAAATAAGCTGGTCCATAAAGCTAAATTAGTGGAGAAACCAGCTAATCTGGCTAAGGCAGCTGGGTGCTCCTTGAAGGGGGGAAAAAGGTGTGTATGTATAAACACCAGGCACACACCTACGGGTATGTCAAGATATTGCTGGATGCAGATATTGCTTTATGTAGCCACTGAGCTTGAATCTACTTTTTCTTTCTCGTTCAGCCAGAATTACATTACTACCAGTTGAGCTAGCTGAAGCATTTCTGCTGGGGATGAGCTGAAAAGGAGGAAGGAGCTTTATATGGATGGAATTTGGGAAAGAAACAACACAGCGACTGCTGATAGGGAAGCACTGACAAGGAAAGGAGATCAAGGTGTAATATACGTGTGACCTGGCACAGCCAGAAGCAGAGAAGTGTAGCTGAAAGATTGATGACTATAAAAAATTGAATAGAAATAGAGAAAGGACTTCCTGGTTATGAAGTTCTGGGCTGCCTTCTGCCTTCCTTCCCTGCTCTGTTCTTCCATTTTGCCAGTGAGATGAGCAGTGTGGGCTAATGGAAAAGAAGGGATTAGAAAATGACAAAACAAATGGGATGAGGGAGGGCTAAATTGGATGTTTCTGCAGGAAAAAAGGGACTTCTTCCAAACGAAAACATGTTCNTCCATTTTGCCAGTGAGAAGAGCAGTGTGGGCTAATGGAAAAGAAGGGATTAGAAAATGACAAAACAAATGGGATGAGGGAGGGCTAAATTGGATGTTTCTGCAGGAAAAAAGGGACTTCTTCCAAACGAAAACATGTTCCCCAAAAGGCTATTTTTCTAGTGAAAAAGTGATAATGCTCCTGTCACACAGGGCAGTGAATTTCTGAGCAGAGTGTTGTAAGCAGCTGTCAGGAAGGAAAGGCTAGGCTTTATTCTAAGTTGGTCCTTGCACATAAAAGAAGCTTCTAATGACCTACACAGCTTCCCATCCTCAGTTAGTGCCTACTCCCACAGAAACATAAGACAGACCAGCATACTGACACTGGGCAGGCGCCTGTGTGCAGGCAGCCAGAGTCATCTCTCGGCAGGCCTTGGGGAGTACTAGCTGTTAATGTTTGCGTGGGAAGACGAGCACTTTGGAAGACAGGAGTTGGGCTGAAAAAATAAATATGCATTGCCTCAGGTACAGGTGAGAGTACAGCTGGACTTCTCTATGGGACCAGAGCCAGCTGCTAATTCCTGCACAGAGTGCAAGCCAGTGCCTGATGTTGCTGTTCTGCTTTGGAAAGTCTCAGCCAGCTATAATGCAGTTGACAGGGTTGAAGTCACGCGTGAGGCTCTTGTTGCATTTAGATCTTGCTGCCCTTACAGGACTGCAATTGTCATCCCTTAGCCCTGAGGCAGGCGTGCTGACTTGGCAGTAGCCGCAACTGTGAACGCTTTGTTGGGTAGTGTTGCTGCTCCGCTCCTCCGTAGTACGCTTCTAGTCAAAGACGGGCACCTGCTCTGGCTCTGCTCGAGCACCTGGTTGTGAGCGGGCAGGTGCTTTTGCGGGACCGCACCGGCACTGGCACAGCTCCTCGAGCATGACCTCGCATGTCTCCAGAGTCAGGCCACCTCACTGCAGTGCGTGCGTGCTTTGAAGTAAAGAACAAGGGACTCTGGCCCTAAACATTCAAAAAGTATGAAAGCGATCCCATTATAAGCTAATATCTTCCAACGTGTGTTTTTTGCTTTTTTCATGCATGTGCAGGAGAGCAGCTTTCTTGATTTGCTGGTGCAAATGTTTTTAAATTTATTTGCTTAGGAGAGGTGAAATCTGATTCAAAGATGCATTTGCCATTAGTAAGTGCTTGGCACTGGTATTTAAAACAGCTCTTTTCTATCTGTGGCAGCTTTTACCTTTGCGTAAGCCTCACAAACCCAAGATTTACAAGCTAATGAACACTAACTGACAATATGTAGACGATACCCTGTGCACCGGCTGTTTGGTGTAGATAACTAAGCCTTGCGAGTTTACGCTCAAAACGACTGCCTAAGCCTGGCTATCTGCTGAGATACTTTATCCTTTTATGAGGGTGAATCCAGAGTGCACTGAGTAATGCATAATAAAATTAGTTTGGGGGGGTGGGGAGGAGAGCAAAAAGATAAGCACAGTAAAATAAGCTCAAATGACTTCACTGCTCAGTAACGACTCCTACCAAATAACTGCATTGTAGTTTTATCTTTCCAACCAAGATTGTGTTAATGCTCTAAAATTAAATCTCTTGTGAAAGTTATCTGGAATTTCTCAAATAAGTTTTAAAGGGGTTTATTTTTTCATCGGAGGTCATGCCTCAAGAATTTGTAGGAATTCCGCCTGGAAAGTAATAATCAGTGGAAACTGGCAGTCAAAGCTAATTTATATTACTCTTCCAGATAAAAATTCCTTCCGTCTTAGACCTGCATTTCAAAAAAGATGATTATCACTCTTCAGAGAATACATCAGTGAAAAAAGAGAAGGAATGACTTAAGAGACGTCTCTCCAGCATCTGCAGATTTGGGTTTTATGGTGGGTTTTTTATAATCCTTCCTTCTGAAATGTGTGAAAGAAAGGGACAAAAGGGCAGGAAAGGGAGAAGGAGAGGTATGTGTGAGGAGACACCAAGGCAAACTTAAGAAATCAGCTGCCAGGTAATTTCCCAGAAATTTCAGGATAAGTGACTTCAAAGCAGGATGACACTTCACCAAATTGGGCCTGTTCTTTCTTTTTGTTCTGCTGGTGATGTTATACCATGTCTATCACTACTGTATCTGGCTTTCAGTCAATACTCAGTTTAATAGGTTAACTTCTGCAAGAGGAAAAATAAAGCCGTCTCTCTAACTCAACTTTAAGAAGTTTCTGTCTCTGCGTGCTGGTGGGCCAGTTGTCACTGGCTCTCAAACTCCTCCCCACACCACCAGGCGGAGGCTGAAATGGCAGAGCTCCTAATGCATTTACAGAATGTATCCCGGACAGGTCTGTCCCTGTGTGGGAAAGGGATTCAAAGGAGTGCGCCTCGCAAGGCCAGAAGAGCAGGGGGTGGTATGAAATCAAGATGAGGGCATTTTTGGCAACAACACCTTAGGTGGCTGTCATGTGCCTTCACGTGTGCCTTTTTCAAGTGCTGGCCCTGCTGGCAGATGCTGCTCGCCTTCACAGTCTCACGGACTAAACTCTGTCAAAAGTGGTGTTGGTGAGATCTGGTGTTTGATGTCAGTCATCTTCTGCAGGGCAGCACAGAGCGATGGGCAGAGCAGCCTCTGCTTGGTTTGTCGTTAGCCTCGTAGCTGAAGCACTAATTAGCTGCCAACAGCACCGGTCCGCATGGTCCGCTTGTAGAAAACCATGTCAAACAACCCCAAGCAAAGGCAGAGTGTAGGTTGGTTGTTAATTGGATCTCGGTCTGAGATGCTGCCAAATGCTACACAGCCCATACACACGCTACAAAACAATACGTTTTTGCTGTTCTCCCGCGTAGTCATGCTAGACTACGTATTTTCCTGTTCAAGTACAAAGCAGAACATTTGTGAACAGAGGAAGCCTTCTATTTGTTACAAATTCAATCTTTCTATTGTAATGTTTCAACAAGTTTTTTAACTTAAATCTGTCAGTGTCACACACGCGCGTATGTGTGTGTATTTATTTTTTCCACAGAATTCCAAATCATAATTTTGGTGTAAGGCCATCAATAACCCTGTGTGCTTCAGAGAGTAGGTAATCCTTTAGGAGTGGAAACAGAAGACAGATTTGCTTCCAATGGTGAGCTCATTCCTAGGTCACCATTGAAAGCAGAAAGAGAAACGTGTTCCAAAATAAACAACAGTTTGAACTCGAAAGCATTTTTCTTTTAGGGTGCCCAGCTTTGCATGAAGGAATTCCTGCAAATTCTGCTTAACCATTCTGAGGACTAGTTCTGTTTCCCTGGTCATCAGCGTGCATTTCCACAGAGCGCTGTGACAACTTACTGACTCTGATTCATTTTGAAGAGGAGGATTTAAAAGAAATATGTAACCAGATCCCTCAGTCTCCCAGTTGAAGCTACCTGGAGGGGGGAACAGGGGGGCAGACACAAGATCAGTTGTGAACAATGCAAATAAAGACCTTGACTTAGTGAGTAAGACAAAACTGAGTGAGTGCCAGGCAGCTTAACTTTTTCTAACCTAGAGTTTTGCAGCAGCTATCAGCTAGCAGATAACTCTGCAGATCTGCATCTGTAGACTCTTGGAATCCTTCTCCGACTAAGCAAATAGGACACAGTTTCAGGTAGGCTGCAGAAAAGTGATTAAAGAAAACTCCGAATCGGTTAAGCTTAAATAAAGCAATAAAAAGCACTTGCTTGTGAAGGTCACGCATGTGAAGAGTACCACGCTGTGTAGTACCAGTTGAAGACTTCCTGGTGGGACTCCTTACCAGACTGAGCGATTTCTGTGGCAGAGGAAGCACCAGACATAGGCTACTTCCCAATGGCTTCACTTTCCGTCAAAGGGATATCTGCCTTTTTGAAATCCAAATCAGCAACTTGTAAGATACAGGTCGCCACTGGTGTTAAGGCAGACAGCCGACAAGTCAAAACAGCAGGACAAAACCTCTCTGTCACAGCAAAGTATTTGGTTTATGGAAAAGCAGAACAAATGGTTGGATGAGGTCAGATATCCACTGTGGAGGAGTCCAATTCAGAAATTAGAGGGACTCACCTGCAATGATCAGCTGAGCCCATTCTTGGTAAGGAGAGTTAAGTGAGAAATCGAGATTCATACCTTGACAAATATGTAGACAGTGACTGCAGTAGAGTGATGGCCTTTCCTCTGAAGGGACAGAGGATGGGAAGGAATCAGCAGACCTATTAACTGAGTAAGAGGTTTTTCACTTGTCTATTTAGGTGTTTGAAATCTAGGGCACTCTGCTGCTGTTGGAAAGCAGGCAGTCTTTAATTTTTCTGTGGAGTTGGATGCCAAATTTTGGGATAGCTATTTTCAGAAAAAAAGCAGGGGTTCAATATGACAGTTCCACTCATTTGTCATGGCTTATGAATCTAGTCTCACTGTTTTTTTTTTTTCCAAGTTGATGTATTTCTTTTCTGCATTTTTGAATGCAAACATTTGAGTATTTGATAAGCAAAGTTGCTTTTCATTCAAAGTGCTTTATTAAAATGAAAAAACGTGAACTTGAATGGAAAAAGCAAAGGCTAATGAATAAGGAAAGCTATTCCTGCATTTGTTTCAGAGACCTTAATGTCATGTTACCCCTCTAACTCATGCTCAGATTTGTCCTGCTTAGGCAAAAGTATGCTTATGGGGTTGAAAGCTGTGTCCACTGGGGGCCTCCTTCCTTCCTCCCAAATGCAGGCACAGGAAACTTGTCTTAAATGTATTTCTTCCCATCCATCCATCTGCCTTACAAGGGGTGGCCTCCATCCAGCTCATTCAGTGATCTGATCTCAAAGGTCTTTTAAAATATCCTGTCAAATAAACAGATTATTTAACTCCTGCTAATCAAATCAAATAACCCACAACTATCTTAAAAAAACTAACCTTCCTCACACAGTGATTTCTTCATTCCCAGCTCTTAACTACACCTATCATCAGTATGTAGGCCTTTGCAACAATCATCTCTAATTTTCTTTGTAAGAATAATTGCAGTGATGAAGATTATTTAACACAATAATACAGCTATGGGGAAGAAGTAAACCCTAAAGATCCATAGGCATTAAATTTAATAGGTAAGCCAAAGCTACTGGGAACAAAACTTGTTTGAGCAGAGGGTATCTACCTGCCTACCCCTATTAGAGCTCAGACACAGTCAGAACCTCAGTGGTATTAGAGGGGATCTGCTGAGACCATCCAGACACTCTCCCTGCAAAGGATGGCTTTTTAAGTAATTTCTTGGCTTGACTCTCCTGGTAGAGACATTCTGAACTGCTGGAAAGAGAATGAATGGCTTGTCTGTCCACTCACTGCTGGGAAAAAGAGACGTGCAACTGGTGTCGTGGCAGTCTGCTCTTTCCTGAATGACCTGCCACCTTGTCCTTTGCCTTTTATTCCTCAGGGGGTACTCTGCCACCATGGTTCTCACTGTTGGTTTTGATTTTTTTTTTTTAATCCTTCAGTTTAAACTGCAGTCAGTTTCCTTTGAAGCATTCTTGTCACAGGAGCAAAACCCAGTCATAATAGGACTGGGGAAAGACACTTTGAATTTCTCAGTATACAGTAATTGGGTGGGTTTAGTCCCTGTTGCCATTCTAAGCGGTTAAATAGAGTCCAGCCATGACTAGAGAACTTTAGAGGTTCTTTGTAGACCCTGCGACCGTGGCCTTGGGACCTGGGTTCCAACCTGAGCTCTCATTGCTCCTGCTGCCTGCGTATGCCTGATCTATACCCCAGTGGGAGCAGAGCCAAAGGGATTCCTCAGGCAGGCAAATACAAATTAAGTTTTGTGACTTGTTTGAAACGGATTCTTACTGCCACAAGTTTTGAATGATCATATAGGGGATTTAAGTTCAGCATGGCTAACAAACAGTACAGACAGGATCTTGGTGAGCATTCAGAAGCCCATTTTAAGTCTGTTTCTGTGGTTTTGGAGAAGATGGGATGCTTTTTTTCTTTTTACATCCTCTTTTCTTCATTCTCTGCCCTGACTACTGCAAAAATAAACCAAACTATTAACTCTCCCTTCTTGTGCTGGCCTCCCACTCTCCAGAGCAACTTTGACTTTTGTACCGGCCTTTCAGCAGAAAGCTGGAGAGTCAGATGAACAACCTGTATTCTGTATTTATTTACTACCAAAGTGCTCTCAGCACGGTCTCCGTGAAGGATGAGGGGAGAGATGTTCACCCTGGAACCGCTGGCCAAGGTTTCCTATGGGTGATATAATCCAGTTGCAGATCTTGATTTATGGGAGAGAGCATATGTGATGAGCAAATTACAGCCCCCATCACATATTCCAACTTCTGCTTTCAGGCAGAAGCTTTTAGGCCTTGATTTGTGCTTGCGGAAACATTTCCTTGTTGGAACGGGAGAGGAGAGAGGACTTTTTTCTCTTATATTAGTTTTTTTTGAAAGAGGGTAGTGGGATGAAGAGAAGTCACTACAGTTCAATTCTGTTTTTTGCTGTCTTTAAGTCTCCACCAGCCTGCTCTTTTCATTCCTCATTTCTGTCTGCTCCAAACTGTTCTCCTGCTCTGAACTGTCACTGGCTGCATGAGAAGGTGAATCAGGCTTTTTATTTGTAATTACATCTTAATAAAGAGTGGGGGTTACACTGTCCCGTATTGTCCAACAACACTCTAGATCAACTGGTGAAAATGTTTGTAAAAAAAAAAAAAACCTCAACACATCTGGGAAGTTATGGCACTAAAATGATAATAAGGTGATAATTATGTTCCAGTTTCGTTCTAAATATTGGTGATGCTTAAGGGGAGGCAGATCCTGTTTTAACAGTTTCTGAAAACTCACTTTCACCGTTGGCTTCTTTCTAGGTTCAGGGCCAAAAATGCCACTACAGCATTTTAAAATTAATTTCAAGTTATTTTAGGCAAGCGAAGCTACCAAAAAATTATGATATACTATTTCTAGCTCAATTACACATATAGGTCCAGCTGATTATACAAGTTGTCCAGTGCACTGAGACCCTTCTTTCTTCCAGAAGGCACTTCTAGAAGACCTGACATAAAAGGAGTTTTAAACGGATGGCAGACATAGTGACTGGATGGCTTACGATATGAACACTTGAGGTTAGGGGAAAGAGATTAAAAATGAGAACATTTTTTAAGATTAAAAAAACCTTGTACATTTACCTGGAAAAAAACCCTGAGGACTACTCATCACTAATTCTGAGATCTACAATATCTTAATGAATTAATATTTTCTGTATAAATGTAAAAATGTACTTAAAGTTCAACAGTTGTTTTTCTGAAAGACAGAATTTGTAATGTGCTATTAAAAACAAACCCCAAACAAAACAGCAGAACCCAAGAGCTTAGTATTTTACAACTTGCTATAACACTCTATAGTTCAAAGGTTCAGTCTAGCTATTCTGCCACAGGGAGGTCAATAACTGATTTTTTTAAAAACAAAAGGGAAAAAAAAAATCAAAGTACACATGTGTTCTTGAATGAAATTTTGTTTCCGGTAAGAAGTGATGGTGTCCTTTTTTTAAACTCCTATGTAGGAAGAAGTAAAATGATTGCTACAGCACTTAAAAATAAGCCATACGATATTTATTTTGGAAAAGAATAATCATTTGATTTGAGTAATTTATCAAATAAGTATGGTGGTAGGCACTGTCTAAGGTTAGTAAGTGGAGCTGTAACAAGGATCCTTGTTTAAATTTCTAATTCTTCCAGTGACTCATGGACAAGTCACTTAGTGTTTTTATTCTCTCAGGAAACTTTGTAAAACTTCCCTTGATAATAGCGTTACTGGTATTACCTAAGAGGAGATGTAGCACCTGTATTGTATTTTCCTTGTATGCTAATTATCGATAATATAGTCTACCTTGTGCAAATGTGGTGAAACTCAACAGAATAATGGCCATATAAAAAAAAGAGCATAACAATTTTGAGCAAATGTCAGAAGAAAGCTACCGCATACAAGGTGGAAGGTGTTACCCACACTTTACGATTACTACTTTAGGATCAGTATTAAAGTTATATGCATAATCCTGTCTCACAACTGAGGACTCCATGAAGACTTCAGACTTAAAGTCTTATTAAACACAGCTTAGGGTATCCTCTTTAACCAAATGGAAAGGTCTGCGATGAATAGCTAAACTGAGACATACAGCTTGCCTTGCAGACTAGACAAACGCTCAGGAAATGACTAAAGTCAGACGTTCATGCTCACAGAAACTGGCAACAGGGAGAGAAGTCAGTGGGCAAACCTTCTGGGTTTTGGATGACTGGCTGTGGTCAGTGCAAGTTGCTTTCCATTGCACTCACCACTTACTTTCAAAATACCCTGCGGCAAGCAATAAATAAATAAAAATTTAGGTTCAGAGTCTTTACAATAAGCTCCGACCCTTAATCCAGTCCCATGACAGTAGGAATTAATTCACATAGTTGGGGATTGAGAATCTTCAACCGTCACATTTTCTGTAATGTCTTCAGAAAGAACATGAAATTCCAGTTTGTGTATAAAAAAATGCATTTTTTTTTATATTTCATTAATCCACCCTTTGTCAACACTGTACCTGTTCACAGTAAAGTAATTCCTTTCAGTCGCTATCCTTAAAAGTGCAGCTGAGAACACAGGGCAAACTGAAGTAAATGCATGCTATTTTTTACACTTTTTTCATTGTAAGAGAATCCATAGTGCTATATTACCCTGATCAGTCTCAGCCTTTCCATTTTGAGAGTACTCCACGAGGTTGAAGTTT
The DNA here is from genome assembly GCA_013398225.1 of Steatornis caripensis. Lineage (NCBI taxonomy): Eukaryota > Metazoa > Chordata > Aves > Caprimulgiformes > Steatornithidae > Steatornis > Steatornis caripensis. Next base: position 556,736 of record VZSC01019431.1, read on the forward strand.
TACAATATGTATTACCTAAATGGACTCTTCTTCACCAGCAGCATTTTAGAATTAAACTCTTGCCAAGGCTGTCAGATTTGCATGAAAGTGGTGTTGCTTTTTTCATCAGACGTTGTGACAGCTATAAAGTTTGTTTGCAGCGTTAAATACGTGCTTGCAGCAAATATGTTTTGTGCCAAAGGGAGTTACGCCTTCTGAGGAAGGTGGCAAGTATCTGGCTTTCTGGTTGTACAGAAAATTACATTTTCATGGAATTATACAGTGTCTGATGGGAACTAGATTTTTGAATACATTGAAGTTACATTTCAAAGGTTTTTAGATGATTTTCTAAAGATGCAGACATGTCTGAGTAGGCTTTTCAAAAGTGCCTAGTCATACACAACTTATTTCTCTGAGAGAAAGTTTCATTGGGATGCTGCTATTTGTGTCTCTCTTGCTGAGTTGATGTAAAATTTCATCCATAAAATCTGGATCAACTGGCTCTCCACGTAAAAGATCTCAAAATATTTGGTAATAAGCAAAATACCCTGTGTCTCTGCCTAAACCAATTTCCTACCTTCTACAGACAGCAGGGTGGAATTTTGAGCTGGAAATTATTTTCACCTTTATTTTATTTTAAATTGGCTGTGTTAAAATTTTTAAAAAAGGACAGTGATACTTAAACTTGTCTCACAGAAATCCAATGTGATTTAAGCCCCTAGGGCCAAAGGGAATTAGAAAAGTGAGAGGTGGTACTTCTAATTTTTTTTTTTTTTACTTCAAATCATTGAATTAAACATATGTCCTAAGACATTATGGATTATGTCTTAAAATATTATGGACTTTTTAGAGGTTTCATTGGGGAAGAAGGTTTATGTCAGTAACCTAACTGGATATACCACATGTTTTATTGTCTCTTCTTTGTCATTGTCTCACTCCTCCTTAGAGCTTAAGAACCGCTTTGTAGTGCTTTGTCAAAATCCCAGCTACACAAAGGCAGCTATATACTATTCACTGAGGGACTCCAGATCTGTTTTGTATGAAGCTACTAATGAGCTAATGTGTTGTTACTGCTTTGGAAAGCTGATAGATGCATCCTGACATGGCCTTCAGCTGAACAGCAATGGGGACTGAAGCCTGCTTTATTGCCTTGACTGGAGGTTTTTTCAGAAAGGAGGCAGGCACATAATGGAGACGCTAATCTACTGTACTTCTGATCTCCCCTGAATGACTTTATTGCTACAGACAAAAAGCTGTGCCTATTAATCCTTGCCTGTGCCCAAATAACGCTTGGCTTCAGCTAAAATCGCTTTGAAGGGTGTTAATTAGCATTTTGCAGAGAACTGAATTTGTGATGCTGCCATTTATCCACTGAGAAAGTGAATTGGGATCATTAGACAAAATGCAAATGCAATATTAGATGGAAATGATTGTCATCCACAGTGCAAATTTAATTTTAGTCGTCATAATCAGAGTAGAAAGTTTTGGTTTTACAATCTTAAAATCAGAATTTCTAAAAAAGCTAGGTCATGCAAATATCTTTGACTCCTTATTTTTCCTTTTCTTTTACGTTATTAAAAACTGAGAACACTTGGCCACCAACACAGGTTCTTGGTGAGATAACAAACGTGCACAAGGAACAAAAGAATTTAAGGTGGGAAAACAGAGACAGTTCTACTGTATTTTTTCTTTTTTCAGCAAACAGTTTTGTTTCTTGCTCCCTTATTCAAATATTCTACAGTCAAAAACTGTTGTTACTTTGATTTTGTTTAATCAAAGAAGAATAAAGATACATACGAAAAGCAATGAGAACATTGAAGAAAGCAACAGTCGTTGACATCCCTGTTAAGATGCTGCTATTGTTTTTGTGCTCCTTGTAATACAGGACCACAGGCTGGGGAAGGACCTCCTGGGCTCTTTGGGCCACTCAATAACTGCATTATACAAGCTCCTTTCATAACTAACCATGCTCCAACTGAAAGTAGGTCAGCATTTCACCCATTTCTCCTGACTACAAGACTACTCCAGACTGTGTACTTAAGCTTCTTCTGAAAGCTTCATTTACTCATGAATTGTTCAAGCTCATTTGTTCATGGGCCAAGAGTATCCTTTAGTTTAAGTAATTCTTTCCTTTTCCCCTTAATCCCCATGACTGGCTCACATAGATCAGTCATCTTTCATTTTTCTGTGCTGGATGACCAAGTGTTTACCCTTCCTTCACAGGAGACACATGCTTTTATTTAACCAATCTTTCCAGAGCACAGATGACCAGAGCTGTGTAGTGCGGTTTTGATGCTATCTCACCAGCACCCTTCACGATGGTGGTGTTCCTTCTTACTGAAATCTAGTGGAGCAAGAAATGTTGAAAGGTTCCCAAAAAAGTTTAAAGGATATCAACCAGTTCCTTATATTCTAAGGAATTTTAGAAATGTGAATCCTTACTTCATTGAAAACTATTTGTATAAGATGAAATGGGCATGGTCCTAATCAGAGCTGTATTTAACTGATTAACTACTTCTATCCTAAGCAATTCAATACTGATTTTCAGTTTTACCCATCATCTAGCTGGGGCCAGGACTCGGAAAGCAAGTTTTGCTTACTGATTCTGCAATGCTCCAACAGCAGCATTGTTTGGAACAAGCTCAGGGATTCATCTGAGTTAAGGTCGTTGCACAATAGTAGTCAAAAATCCATTCTGCATCCAGCTTTTCTTAGGTCAGCAGCTGAACTTAAGAAAAAGAGTTAAAGGGCAAACAGATTCCAAGCAAACATTAACATCTTAAATTTGTTTAAATAAAAAATATGATTAATAAAAATAATCCAAGTTCAACCAAGAACATTTTGTTCACACAAAAAGCAAGGTCATTGCTTCATTCTTTGGCTAAGTTTTTAAGACATTATTTTCCTCTAAGAGCTGAGGTAAATTTTTAACTGAACCTTGATAATGAGTTAGTCGTGAAAAGTGGCTAGCAACTTAAAAAGGAATGTAAAAATTATCCGCACTTCAAAAAGTGAAAGAAAAACGAAGGCATTTCTGAACGGAAATCCTGCATCTAAAAATTTTCATAGTGAAGTACTTGGATGATTTCTAAATCATTCCTGCCCTCTTTGGGATCAACAGCATGTATAAAAAATCCAATTGCTCACCTATAATGAGGGCAGTGCAAAGCAACCAAACTTCGAGGTAACAGAGTTCTGCACCTGACTTCAGGCCCGCACTTCCCTCCCGTACCAAGATTTCTGCAGTAGGAGGAGATTGCAAATGTGGTTACAAAGCACCTGAGGCAGCTAATTCTGCAGGCAGCCAGCACAGCTGGGGGCTTACCCAGAGAGCATGGGAAAACCATTCGTATTTTGACCAGTGAACTGCCTGCTCTGAGTCAGGATATGGCTGTTCTTCAAAGACTGTAATTGTTAAGCAGCAAACTCGATTCTGTGCTGAGAGCGCCAGCACAGCTTCTCAAGATTTGGTTAATTCTGGGTCTTTAAATGAACTACAAAAATATTTGGAAGGGTCGGATTAGAAATCAGCTAGTACATCACCTGGAAGGTAATTTGTTCTGTGCTTTCTTTTGGAAAAAAACTTACATATTGTCCTCAAGTTAAACATATACCCTCAAGTGCTGTAATAAATGCTTCGTTAACACTCTTCTAACTGCTGTAGGATAAAAACCTTAACCTGTTTTTAAAAAAAACCCAACAAACCAAGTTTTCTATCTTGCGCTCTGGTGCTCATGAACGTAGGTTTTATGTAAACTGTGTGGTCAGTATGTAAGTCAGGCTTGATTCGTGTCTGAATGAACAAATGGATTATGAACACTTTTATGTGTGTAGAAATAGAAAATATGCACGGGCATGACTTGTAATTGAAGTTATTACTAAGAAAAAGAGGTTTTAAACATCTTTTTGTCCTGGTTTGTCTTCATCTTTATTCTCATGGAGCCATCCATCTCAGAGGAGGCTTGAAAAATAGATTGAATTATGTTTCTTGATAATTTGTAACTTTTTTTTTTAAAGCCTCTTGCGCTTTGTTCCCCTCTTTCCTAATTAACTGCATTGAAGCCTCAGGAGCCACGGATTTCTAGTCTGCTGTTTAGACCTCCATTGCTTTCCTAGAGAGAGGCATTACAGCACAGGAAACTTTTCACAAGTTTCAAAACTTCACTTCTCCAACCAAGATGTTGGAAGTACTTGCTAAAGATTCCTTTGTGACTTCCATTTGTCCTTGAGGAAAAAAAAAAAAAAAGCACAGACTTTCCATCATAAAATTTAACATAAAACAGACTATGACAGACTGAAATGGAAGAGAAATGAAAGTCAAAATCAAGCATGGCTAAGCCCATGTCTGAACTTGCCCCTTGATGACATAAGGAGGTAGAAGGACACACACCAAATCAAGGTAAGCCTTCTCTAGCCATTTCTAAAATGCAGGCTCTAATCATCGCTGGAATGAGAGGAAACTAATGACATGCTCATTCAGTATGATTATCACCACCATACGGTCTATGGTGATGCTTCTGTGGTTGTCAATGCTTTCTTTTAAATACTGAAGTTATGGTGCAACATATATGTATAGAAGGGAGCATGACTAGTTAACCTAGAAGATCCTGTTCCACAGACCTTACTGCTTTCAAGGTTTATTGTAAGTGGATGAGTGTGTTTTGGTTTTAAANTGTGGTTGTCAATGCTGTCTTTTAAATACTGAAGTTATGGTGCAACATATATGTATAGAAGGGAGCATGACTAGTTAACCTAGAAGATCCTGTTCCACAGACCTTACTGCTTTCAAGGTTTATTGTAAGTGGATGAGTGTGTTTTGGTTTTAAAACACTGTTCCTCAGTGGAACTGTTCAATAGGACAAAATTAGAATTAGTTTTGGTCAAGCAGTGAAGAAAACATCCAACTCTGAGAGCTACCCCGCTAGTGCTAACTGCTGGTAAAAGATTTCAGCCCTGTAGATCTGTTGGTAACATGGCTGTTGCAATTAATTAGAGTTAATTCTAATTTCTTTCTTTGCTAGAGAAGCCCTACACTTAAACCAGGCCTTTGGCTTACATTTGTAAGACCGATGACAAAGAACAAACAATTGTTTCATGCTGGCCAAAGCTATGAAAAAGGGAGATGCCAGCAGTAAGCAAATGATGCAGCTAGAGCACACATAAATTTCTATAGCGACTATTTTGTGAATAAACTGGATGACTTTCTTTTCTAAGGCTGTCAGTGCAACACCCTCTCTAAACATCATATTAATTTTAATGCTTTCTCTCATTACACATTTTACTGTGCAAAGTAAGTCTAATTTTTTCTCTTAGTAAATAAAGCAAGCCCCCCAACTCATTAGTCCATTGCTATGTATAACCTCATTGCCCCATTTTCTGATATGCACCAAAGCCAGCACTTTCATACAACTGGACTAACAGCTAGTGTTCAGGGGCTGGCAGCACTTTGGATGCTTCACTCTTTGTCTGACAATAGGTCACTAAGTACATTATATTCATTTGCCCCCACCCCCACCCCTTAACTTGCAAACTGAAAAATCTAGCTGTCATCTGGGAGTGGAAGGGTGCAGTATTCCTAGATGAGGCATGGCTTGACCTCTAACTGAATGCAGAATCAATCTTAATTGTTCTTTGTCGATTCACCCCAGAGACTTCCAGGACTGCGTAGCTCTGTTTTGGAAAATTGAGGCATTTATACTTTTTGCTTTTCTACACCTCAAAAATTGTAATATGTCTATGGTGACACTTTTTAACTCTATTAGAAATATTTTTATGTCAACTTATTTTTAAGATGCCATTTGGTAAATTGCACTCCTTATATGTAAATCTGTTCCAAAACCAGAGCCCTGAGCATTCACATAACTTCATTTTCTGTACTGCTCTGTTCCAACTCATAATAATGCTGACAGTGTTGGAAGAAGCTAACCATAGTTTAACATCTGTGAGTTTATTATGCGCTCATTTCCTGAAGTAATGAGCTAGAAACTTTTTTTTTTTTTTTGCATCATACCAAATAGTTACAGAAGTATGGTAAGGTACAGTGGAAAATCTAATTAATGTTTTTGAGGTAATGTGTGGGTTTGAAAGATAAACCTATGGGGGGGTTGTAAAGTGACATGTGCAATTTGCTAGTTCCAAGGCCAACACGAGTTTATTTAGACTATAGCAGATTTTTCTGATATTTCAGAAAAACAAAACTAAGGTGACTGATTTCTATTACCAGCAGAGAGATTCACCCAGACTTGTTGAAATCCTGGGAGGTTCCGATTCCCTTGGGGAAAGTAACTGAAGCAGCATCAAGCATACAAATCAACAACGGTCTATTACTTCCGGGCTTTTAAAGAAGAATTCAGATGAAGTTGTAGCTTTCAAATACTAACCTAAGAAGTATTCAGAACTACTCAAAGAGATAAAGGAGTTGATGGACACGTCAGCATCCTCTGAACTATTACAGGGTATCTAACCGCCCATCAGAGGGCTGAGTTCATTAGTGACTTCTGCTGAGGATCTGCTTCTGGCACTTGTTTTCTGTTTCCTCTCTTGCTTTTTGCTCCCTATTGTCATGAATTATTAGTGTTTTTCCACACTGTCAAAACCCCCCAACTCTTTATTTGTTCTCAGCCTTCATACTAAGGGCTCTGCTGTCTACTCCATTATGCAGCCTCTGAGACAGATTATTTTCCTTTTTCCTATGCAGTGCATCCATCTTTATTGCAACAAAGTTTAAAATCTGTTCCTTTCTCTTTATCTTTAGATCACAAACTTTGCCCTTCTCTCATCAAACTGGCATTTGGCTTTTTGCTACCCAAATTCATTCTTGTCTCAGTGACTTGAATACTACTTTTTACTGGGAATAACTGCAGTGGAAATAATTAACTGACATCCCAGTCAGAGTTTTGGTCAACCAACTGTTACATGACAAAAAGATGAGTCTTGTCTGATGGAGCTTGACTCTAAGAGTTTGACAATTGACATAAGGTAGTGAAAACTACAGAATTTAGGTGGAAGCAAAGAAGCGATTAGATTGCGATGCTACATTAGAAGCAGTAATCCCAGAATCAACATTTCTGATGGGTGAAAACAAATCTTGATCTTACAGTTAAATCCTATTCAAAGACTGATGAACTGGGAAATTCTACTGAAGACGGTACTAACGTGCCCCGGAGAAAGCTGAGCATATTGGCCTAGAAGCTGCAAGCACCAGCAGGGCTGAAATGGAAAATTATGACCCTAAACCACATAAAATAAGGAAGCCTAGACACAGACCAAGATTGTTCTGTTTGATACTGAATAAATACAACAATCTCAAAAAAAGAGGTTGTTTCAAACTATCTTTCTGCCACGTGAACGTGCCAACAGGTAAATTACTTTAAAGCCAGAAGGTCATGCTTTGGAGAGCATAAAGGCAATAAAAGATAGAGAGAAAACTCTGCCAGTCTGTCCCACTGGTGTCTTAAGCTGTCAACAGGTACACTACAAATACACACAAATCATATGGATACCACATTTTATATATTGCCTTTTGCTGTCTAAGGGAAAAGTGAAGTTACAATGAGGCTCCCCATCATGAATGAAGGGTATTGAAGTAGCCTGCACGTGCCCTGCCAGTGCCACATGACATCATAGGATAGCTCAAGATGGATTTCATGTTGACGTAAACCACTGTTTAATTTCAGGAGTATAGCTATCAAACAGCTCTAAGGCTTGCTTCATGGACGTTAAAAGAAATGTTTACTTTTTCAAGCAATTACTTTACTTTCCTAATTATCCAGAAAAATGACCTCATTGTAGCGTGTAAATGTGCATTGGAGACTCTGTATGTAAGTTTTATAAAAATATAGCTTTTAAAAATAGATATGGAACAGGATTGAGATACTTGAGCCCTAGACACAAGCAGTATGTATGCAGTGAGAGTAAAGGGATCTTTTCTACTGTTGTTACCACCCAATCCCCACTAAATATTTACAAAACATAAGAATACCTTCCGAAGTGTTTATAATGGTGTCTACCTTACTTGCAGGTAACCAGCCAGAAGGGATTATAAAGATCAAAGTTTCACACTGTATGAAAACCAAGTCTTTACTTGCAACCTCCTCCTGCAACCCTTAGACAGCTCTTACTAGCTACTTTGTGCTGGCATTTTGCTCCATATAGATATATAGATCCATATAGATCCTTGCCACCATATAGATAAAGTTGGGGGAAGGGACCTTATTGGATCAAAAAAATTTGAGCTAGTGCATCTCTCGGCCTCTGAATTGAACATAAAGAAATAACTTGGAGCTTTAATTAATTCCACTTACCTCTAAAACTTTTTGTAGGTGGCATTTAGTTGTTCCTCGCTGCAGGTTTAGTATGAAGATGGCAGATATAACATTCTCTAGTAAAAAAGGTATTTTGGTGTCTCATACATGGTTTGAAAGAGCTTCTGCATTTACCATCAACACAAGCATGATTTGGAAATATCTTTCTTGGACAAGAGGCTTGTGATAGAAACTACTATAAAGCTAAGTAAATGCCTGACTAAAATAAAAGTAACCTAATGGTGTGCAAGCTGCTGTAAGGTCAGGAAGTTGGCAGACATTTCCAAAAAATTTTGTCCTTACTTGCAACCCTCCATCCTCCGTTCAGCTGTGTCCTTCCTTGTAAATCCTGCAGGTTTAATCTGTGCAAATTGGGAAAGAGCAGGCAAAGGCTGGAAGACAACCAGGGATGCCAGCTACAAATTGCTTCTCATGCTCTCCAGCAACCTGTAAGAGCCATGTAGGCACATGTATGTGTAATACATGTATGTGAAAAAGGAGTACTACATATCTATAGGATTCAGATCAGTCGTGTAGGTATTCATTCTTCCATGGGACATTGCATATATTTTCCCAAATAAAATAATACAGTGGAGGCTGAAGGGATAAACTCATGGGTGGCACCAAAAAGTATGACGCAAACACAAGCTTTCCCTACTGTCACCTTCTAATGCCTCGCTGTAAAATATTAAAAGGAAAAATTATCATCAAAAGAAGTTTGCATCCAAGGTTTTGAGAGATCTGGTTAATATGCACAGTTGTCCCAATAAATCGTTGAACGTGTGTGCAGTGAATTCGTAAATCACTGTGTGAGGCACTGAAATAACTGGCACTACTGTTTTGGCTCAGTTACCAGTTTTACATCAGGGACTTATTTTCCAGTTTTTTCCTCTAAGTTGCTGTAATCATGTGCTGCAGTTGAATCTAAATTGAATGGCATGCACAATAAATATGCTCCCTCACTGAGATCACGCAAGCACTATAAAATGTAAAAGAAAACAGTGGAAGGCCTTGAAGTGGTTCACACTGTGACCTTTCATAAACCAAGAAGAGAAAGACAGCAGAAAAGCAAAATTTGTCAGATTTATCTGCTCCTTTTGGCTTAATAACAGAGACCGTGTTTGCTTGTCTTGTGAGGACATCTATGGTGCAGGAAAAGGCCTACCTGAGCAGAAAAGAAATCCCAGCTCAGGGCCTTCTTTCATCCACTCACAGATGCCACCCGACTGTGTATTTTCTTTTTCTCAAAATCTTACATCTGAAGTGATGACCCTTATGCAAAAGCAGTCATGGGAGCAAGCAGACACTGACTTGCAAAGTAAGCAACATGTTTGGAGCTGAAAGATTCATTCTGTACCTCAACAGCAATCCTGTCTGTCACAGCTTTGTTATTGCTTGATCTTATGCCATGTAAACCCCACAAATCTTCAGAAAGCAAAATAGCTACAAATGCCAGAAGGGACATTAGCATCTCTCGGTCTCTCCCAAATGTAAACAGCTACAAATCAAAAGCTGATCTTACAAAGTGCCCCTATCAGTGTTTAAAAACAATCAGGATCTTATAACACAAGGTTATCTGCTTTTGGTTGATTTTGGTTCTTGTATTAACAACAAACGCACGGAGCAGGACAGAGAAAAGAGAGCTGGACTAGCCCAGAGTACGGAAGACCTGGTTTCTGATCCCAAATGTGCCTCTGGGCTTCCTGCACAACAGAGGCTCTACAACAAGCACCGTGGAGCACGGATTACTGTGTCTCTGGTTGTTTATTCATCTGGTCAAGTCAGACTGTTTTACAGGGCAGGTGATCTTTTTGGTAAGCTTTAAAGTAAAGCTAATACAAAGTGACAAGACTGCGATTGCTACAGAGGTGTTATATTAGCAAGAGGCCAGTTCTTCACATTTCTTGCCTTCCACAATTGTGCTTCAGCTGAAGGAAACTACAAGGCAGTAGTAAGTGTAAATCACCTCAGCTGTTCATAACGCTATATAATTTTTTAAGCATGCTGTTTTCCAAAATGTCCTACACGACAACTCCATGCTCACGATTTTTAAAATGCAAACTGATGTATATTAAGTGATTGAAAATGTGTAAATTGAACTTTATACGTATGTAGCATACACAAACACACTTAGAGAATGGGACCTTAACACTTGTCAATGTACATTAAGAAACATTACAGTTGTTCTCTGCTTTGCAATGGAAATGTACTCTTAAATGATGTTTTACCTTCGAAGAACAGGAGCTAAAAATATTAAGCTCTTCTGATTGTAACTGGATTTCTCACTTTCTGAGTCTGGACTATTCCTGATTTTATTTTCCAAAGAAAAACTAAACCACTAAAAGTAAACAGCTGGAAACGTATTTCTCTCAGTTGGTCATACAGATATACACCTGTTTCTCAACTCCTCAATTCTGGTACTTTTTTCTTTTTTTCCTTCCATATTGATGCTACCTCTGCTAAAATGAATCCAGATTCATAGAAAAAAGTAGGTTGGAAGGGACTTCAGGAGGTCACCTGCTTCAACCTCCTCCAAGGAGTGCCAGCTTCAAAGTGCTCAAAGTGAGATCATGGGCACATGAGGTTTGAAAACCTCCAAGGAGGGGCTTTTCCCAGCACTTAGGCACTCTCATGAAGAATACATTCCTCACTTCCAAACACAATTTCCTTCATTACGACTTGTGATTGCCACCTCCTGTCCCTTCGCCACGGTGTCCTTCAGAGAGTGTGATCCTATCTCCTCCAAAAGCTCCCTTTGGAAAGAGGAAGATGGCCACTGGATCCCCTCGACCACCCCTTGCCTTCTCCAGGCTAAGCAAACCCTGTTGCCTCAGCAACTCTTAGCACCTCTTGTGCTCTAGCTTCCTGACCATTGTGGTGGCTCTCCTCAGGACTTGCTCCAGTCTATCAATACCTTTACTGGGGGCTCAACACTACACGGAGTTTTTCAGATACATACATAGGAATTCACCTACAAAGCCAGCAGGAATAGCTCAGCTCCTCAGTGAAAGCTAAAGAACCAACTCTTCCTGCAGCAGATTATGGAGCTCACATGTGCTTCTATCCAGTAAAGAGATACAGCTACTGTTCACTTCTGGCAAATGACAGGTACAATCTTCAGCCACGCTTGGGTAAGGGTGTTTATCTCCTGTCTGGATCTAAAATCCTTTAAGAAGGGTCTGTGTTTTGGACATGCATTATGCTGAAATCCACTTACGTTGCAATAGAGAAGGGAGGAAAATAAGGAAAATCAGAGCTGCCCAGTTTCTCAGTTGCTCATTACTATAATTCCCCCCATAAAGGCATAAAGTTTTCCAGTTGACTGGGAAAGAACAATTGGGTTTTTCACTACAACAGCCTGAAGGCTTTGCTCCTACATCCAGGAAAAAGTAAGTGCAGAAATAGTATGGACGTAGCCTTCAGTGGGAATGCTAATCCAACCTAAGCTAACTCGCTATTCGGAAATTATTTTCAATCACCCAGGGGACGCACAGACATCACTTATCTATGACCTTAAGGCTAATTTTCAGGCACCTGTCTCCCACGTCTTGTGATAGAATAGCTCCCATTAGGGCCCAAAGAAATTTACCTGCTGCCCATGGAGAACTCCAGAAACAGCTAGCACATCCACATGCCGAAGTCCCAGCCGCCTTGACAGCCTGGGGAGTTGTCACAGGGCTGAAGGCAAAACTGCCTGGACAAGGCGGCTAAATACAAAACCAGCTAGGAATGTATCACAGCCCTCAGTTGTTCACGCCAGGAACCACCACAGATCCATTGGGATGCAGTAACAACAACAATAAACCAAAAATTTCATTTACAACAAGAGACTCAAAACAGAAAAGCAAGGGATTGTTACTTGCTTACGCCCTGGGTCCATAATTTCTAAGAGGAATACCATGGGGGCCAAGTGAGTGGCATTGCAGCTCTTGCCCTAAGGACTGAAGTAGCTAAACACTACTGAAGTAATTTAGAAAATGCTATAAATAACCCACATGTTGATCTTTGGCTTCCTGCAGTCTGCGCCAGTATGAGAAATGACTCCAGGAATAATTCCAGAAAAAAGCCCTGTCCACTTGCTGACTTCCATTCCGCTTTTTGCTTTCAGATAGAATTGTTCCTGTTGGAATATCCTATCATATCGAGAAATGAAAAATTACATTGCTGCTCTATTTCTTCTGCCTTGGGAAACGAAAACAATCTTGGTACCTTCTTAGAGTGCCTTTGCATCTGCGTTGTCAGCGGGTTTGGATGGAGTCTGGAAGAACACTTCCATTCTGCAGAACACTGTAAGGACCCTTATCATTTCACGTGTTTTGTGAGTCCCGTAACACTCGTTACTGCCCCATTTGCTGTAAATTTCTTCCATAAATCTGCACTGTAACTTTCCTCAAGCCAGCATTACATTTCCTAGCACCCTCTACCCCAGTAAACAACACTTGGAGTATCTCAATTGGTAAATCTACTGATTGAATGAAACGAACTGCCTAGTCAATAGGAAAAAGTCCAATGGCAACATAGGAAGTCAGGAAACACTGGACAGATCCAGCAGAAATTACTGGGGGGAAAATCAAATGCCTGTATGGAAAGTGTTGTAATTTAGTCTCATTCCAGGTCTAAAAGTGGAAAAACTTAAAGCTTCATACTACTTACAGCGGCGCCGTTCAGGATCTGCCAATGTTTCCATTATGAACTCCAATTTTCAGGGGTTTATAACTCAGCCATAAAAATTTGCTTTGGGATGAAACTAGAAATGAAAGCTCTCCACCCAAACCCTAATTCTCCCTCTCTCTTTTTTTCTTTTTTTTTTTTTTTTTAAGGAGAGAGTTAAATTGAATTTGGTTATTTTTAAGCCAGCTCAGTTGAAAAAAAAAAAAAAGAGATAATTTTTGTCAGCTTTTGTACTATTACAAAACATAGATTGACTTAGAAGGATCTGGGGTTATAGCAGATGACAAACAAAATGCATCTCAATATCATTATGCTGCAAGAGGGCAAAGGTCTTTTTGTTTTGCGTTAAAAATGTAAGCATCGTTCCTAAGAGACAGGCAGTAGTTACTGTGTGCAATTCTGCAATGGCAAGGTCTCATCCAGAGTACTCTACCCAATCTGAGCATCACGTGTTAAAAAGGAGGAAACCACAAAAGAACAATAAAAATTATACAGACCTACAAAACGTTAAATACAAGGAAAGACTGAAGAACTTAGATTTAGTCTAGGAACAGAAAATCGAGGGATAAGCATCAACGGTTCCTCAATATATAAAAAAAAAGGAATTGTAAGGCAGATGGTGACGAGATGCTTTCCAGGTTCACTTCATAAAGAGTAAAATTAAAAAAAAATTATCTGCAAGAATGAAGTTTTAAGTTACACGCCTGAATATTGATATGGCAGTGAAGTCATGCAGTGGAATCACCTTCATCCTGACCTGGTCATATTACTTAGCAAATATTTCTCTTGAGGTTGGATAATAATTTTGAAGTTGGTGGCGAAACACAGCACTCAAATACAGTTTACTCCAATACAGCACTCAGATATACACCCTGAAGTATACAACCAGCTTAACCCTCCCCCGCCCCCATATCATTATCTTTTTTGCTAAAGATAATTTGGAGAGGTTTTTTCCATTTGCTTTGTATTTCTAGAGTTTCTAGAGCACATTCTCAGTTTCCCTGCAATTCAGACTAAAAACTTGATATGCTAATATGCAAAAATTCTCACATACTCATGACTGTGTATGAGCTACAGGTTTACAAAATAATGAAATTTGCAACAAAACGACTAGAGTTTTTAGCTCTGCATTTATTCTATTATGAGGTTGGTTTACTTCCCACATTTTATTTGGGACAGAGAAACTAGATCGAGCAGTGTGACTTTTGTTTCACTTTTTGCTAAACTATCATCATTTTGAGTGTCTTTTAAATAGCAAACCTAAAGAATTATTCCCTACATAACCAAAGTGCCAGAGTTATCTACAGCAGTTTGAACAGCATTTGGGAATGAATTTTTGCAGTCTTTTGGGAAAGAATTAGGAGTTTCTTCTGAGACTATTGGCAAGAAGTATTTGCTGGCTTCTAGTCCTTTCTGTGGTAGCTTATCACAAAGGCTGGGAGTTTATGGTAACTTCAATACAGTGTAAAAACATTGATTTATAATTTGAAATATTATAAAGCTTTGAAAAGCTTCTCACTATGTTTTACGTTTGGCTGAGGGATCAGCTGACAAAGCATTTTATTTTACGCACATAAATTTTAAATATTGCTGATTCTTTCCTAAAGAGAAGCTTATCTCCAAGTGGTGGCTGGGGAACCGATCATAACCTTCTGCCCCTCTCAAAGGCTTCTGACATTTTCTACTCCCTCTTTGGCCCCTGTAAGTATTACGTCTTCTCTGAACTGAGGTTATGGCCCTCAGGGTCTTTCCTCTGAAGGTTATTCACCATCTCTGCTGTCCTCCCTCACCCTCTCCAATCATGTCTCATTGGATTGCATCATGCTCTGATATCTGCTTTCCAAGTATTGACTGTCAACTTCAAAAACTGTCCTGGCTCACCATATTATACACTGATTTTGATCCTAAAAATAAAATAACATAAACTGAAAAAACAAAATGAAACAGTAGTGCACGTCATTTTTCTTTCTAGAAGGTTGACAGGCTCACGTTACTCTTGATGCTGACCAGACACAATACCCATGCCGTCCATACGCCAAACTTGCCCCCGCAGGCGAAGAAATTTCTTGACCATTTGGCTCCTGCGCCTTCTACACTTCTACTCTGAGATGAGCCCGCTGCTCTCACCAAGTGGACATGGAGAGGAGCTGGGCTCCGATCTGAAAACACCTTGGGAAGGGACAAGGTATCTCTTCTCAGATAAGACCAAGCACAGCTCAGGGCGAGCACCTCAAACTATTCCAGGGCAAGTTGACAAATCATCTAAAGTTATCTGTAACGGTACGGAAAACACTGAAAGTTTGTGTTTGCCTTGAAACAGTTCAGGAATCAATTGCCACTGGAGACGGCCTGATACACAAGCCACAGTTTTCTTGTATAAACACGGGCCTAAGTATAAGATCACAGAGCTGTTGCACTCACTAGTAAAAAAAGTACCCAAAGTCTGTGTGTTGGTAAATGTGTGATGCCTGAGCTTGGTTTAACACAGTGAAGTCACAGAAGGGCACAGATGATCCCCCCGTTCTCGGTCCTGCTCTGGGTGGTGGCCCACAAAGCACACTGCTACTGTACACACACTGCTCCACGCTGCACCGTAGCACGCCAACACACAAGACTCAGTCCCCACAGACTGCCTCCCCTCCTCATTATCCATTCCGCCAAGATTTTAACAGAATAGGCAGCAGATCGTATCAGCTGCACAGAACTCTCATTTTTCATTTCCCTAGACCACAACTCACCTTCAACGAAGACATTTTCAAGAGAAATAACAAAATGAGGCAATACTGTTACAAGCAGTCCTTGAGTGGGTTACAAGTCAAGCTGCTGATGACTAAGTTTAATCACATTCAGAGCCTCTGTAACATCCCTGAAATAGCCCAAAATGTTACGAAATGGAGGTTGTAAGCAGAAAGCAAGGAAAAAAGACCTTTTAATTTACCAGACTTACAACTACGATTATGACAACAATCGTGGGTCAGAATGTTCCCATCACATCAGCGGATCTGTAATTAGTCCCTAACTTTGTTTCTGAGGGAGTAAGAAAACCTTTCAACCTGCTACTGGTTGCTGTATTTATTGCAACACAAGTGCCCCCTCTCCAGCTGTCAGCATCATGCCACCATTTCACCTCCATTTTCTCAAGGCTTAGGTAAAAAAAAATAAATAAATAAAAAGCACTGCTGTATTCCCCCTTTGACATCCTCATCTACTTGATGTACTACCCAGAAGGAGCTCCTCAGCTGGCACAGGGTCAAACCCCCAATAACTCCACTCATGTCAGGTCCTAAGCTGATGTATATTGGCACAGTTCAACTGGTCCCGAAGGAGCTACACCAATTTACAGAAGGAACTGGCACAGACAACTCTGCTCTACTCCGTATAGCATTAACAGGTCCTCCTAATTATTTATTGAAAGAACGTTTTATTTTCCTGCTGCTCTCTAAAGCCAAGTCCCTCCAAGGTGGTCTCAATCCAGTGCCTCGAGCTGGATGTTAAGCTCTTTTTGACTGCCTGCAAGTTTTGCCTGCCACCGTCAGGTAACCCTACCAAGTCTGGCCAGCCACTCAGAAGCTAAACATGTTCAAAGCTCTGAATATGACGCTGGGCACAAATCTGGGAACACGATTTGTGTCATTTAATTGTCTCAGTAAGCCAAAACACAGTTTCGACTACAAGAAACATCAGCGCATGCAGATGTTATGCATGTAAATCATTATAACACACTCACTTGTGGTTATAGCACTGGAGGGAATTTGACAAAGTAAAATGAGGCCCATTCTTCTTAGCACCACTTCAGCGTTTGATTAAGTACAAAGGGAAGGATTTAAAGAAATTGCAGGGAGTTAAATTTAAATGACTTGAGGTAATTACAGTACAGTAATTTTTAAAGCCCACCTAAAGGCACTGAACGCTACGCAGGAACTCTGTATTAAACTTTCTGACACTTGTGTATGTGTCACTACAAGAAGGGAACGGCACTGATTTCAAATACTACTACATACAGCAATCACTGTAAGTACGCACAGAAGCATTTGGTGAACAAGGATCGATGACACTACTTCTGCTGCAAGTGTAATGTAACCTATTGTGTTAGCCCATTAAAGTTCTGTGTTAAAAATGTGATGGCTGAAGCAGCTTTCCCAATACTTCTTCCATCAAAGAACACAGACTGCCAGAACTAGGAAAAAAAAAATAGGCAGTGTTTGCTGAAAAAAAGATTTTTTCAGAAATTCATATTCCTATAATAATAACTTCAATATTGTAAAAAGGCAAGGACAAAAGAATTTACCTGTATTTCCCTGTCTTCCATTTAACTCCCCTTTTCCCGTTTTATTAATTTCCCCTGGTAAAATGGAAAGAAGAGGAGAAATGGAGATAAAAATCCTCAAAGGAAAGAAGAACTTTCATGGGTTTCGAAGCTAAAACAAAACTCTTTGCCAGGCTGAAAGCAAAGTGGGGTGAGAGAAGAAAAGCTTTAGTCAAGCATAATTTTTTTGAAAAGTAACAAACAAAACAGAAATGGTTGCACTTTATTTTCCCCCCTCAACAATACTATTTGTTGCATTTCAAAACCTCATACAGTAAGGGCAGCCAGCCTGCAGTCTGGAAGGGAATTCAGCACATGTTATTGGTGGATGATTTCAACAGAGCCACAAGGGGAATGCATTTAAAGATCCATATGTTTGGTTGGCACCAAATCAAGTTCCATTAAATAACACTGTGTTCAGCTACACAACAAATTTACTTACCCTACATTTCATATGAGAACTAATTTGTTTGATAGGAACATTGCTGATGTTTATATTGGTTTACTGTAATGAAAACAGTATTTTCCAAACTATGAACAAATGCATACCAGTAGTTTTACAGTGGCTTAACCAAAGTACTGGTAGTGCTTCAAGAAGGGAATTTATACAATACGTATGTTTCTCAGCTCTGCTCACGCCAAACACAGTAAGCGGGTGCTGCTACGAAGATGGAACTTGCTTGGAACACCGGGAGAGCGGACCTTGGTCTCCACACGGGCCATAGGGAGAGCTGCTGACGCCAGCAGCACTACAAGGCAATTCCAGGTTTGACAGCTTGCTGTGTCCGAAAACACGCTCAGGAAAACCAAACACGCATGTCCAGTTCTGGTGGAGTGGAGCACAACACAAGGCTCTCCTTTCTCGTGACACTACAGAAACCATGAAGGCAATCACTTACCCGCTGTTTTAGCTGAATGTCAAACCCCTTAACTTAGGTGTGAAACCAAGGGCCTTTATATAACACACAAAATTCACATACCATTGCCTATCTGGTCAACAAAACCGCCAAATATTTTCATATACAGAAGAACATTGGCGACTGAGTTCTGATATAAAAACAACAGAACATCTTGAGGATTTCACTTTGTAATTCCATGTGGTCTGGCATTAATCAATTGGACATCTTCAGAAAAAATATATTTCTTTAGTGAGGAAAAAAAGGGTTCTTCCAAGAAAGTCACCTTCAGTGTTTCACATGTTGCTATTTTTGCTTAGAGAAGCATCATCCTAAAAAAACAATTGAGAAGGAGCCAAGGATGATTTAATGAAGCACTTACTGAAACCTCTGCAAATTGTCTTTTTTGTCAGTTTTCGATATACAAAATCTGCCTTGGCACTTGCAATCTTAATATCCATTCTTTTCTTTTCACCAGGACAGTTCTGACTTCTGGTTATGAGTCATGCTAAAATACAAACGGAAGTATAGGCCACGTTGTTTCCAAAAAATATGCCAATATATTATTAAAAACACTGGCAGCGCCATTCTTCATTTTTGATCCAGTTCATTACCGAGGAAATTATTTTAAATTAGCACATGGCACTCCATATCACCTTTGTATGAGCTGCAGGTGTTCACAGTATCAAAATCTCTTCCTGTAAAGAAAAATCTGCGTAGTTCTAAGGGTAAACGTGATGTGGTGTGTCATGGGATCAAACATTTCTCTACAGTCTGATTGCTCAATGGGACAGAGAACTTACTTCTAAACAAGCTTTCTCTCCCTTCCTAAACCAGCGGGGAAGGAAAGGTGGCAGTCAGACAGGCACCTGTTAAGTCCTAACTGGAAAATACTCTGACACATACCAAAGATACTGTTCATCCCATTTCCAAATGCTGAGCTCCTCACTGGGCATTTATTTAGCAGGTTTAGACTGTAACCTGTTCAGTGGAAACACTGAAAAACACTCATTTCTCTGAAAGGTGCAGGATCAAGGCTTAACTCAAGACGGGTCTACGGATAAACCCGACGTAAATTATCGCATATTTGGAAAAATTCCTATTGATGCTAATGCAATAGTTGTTGCCCACAAGGTCATCGGTCAGTCATTACTATTTCTGCAGCGCAAAGAGAATGAAGAGAAGCTCCGTTTTCTTTTAAGTATAAATGAAGTTTGCTGCCAGAATGATGTACCACATTAACCTGCAAAGAATTCTAACGTACACTTTATAAAAATGTAAACCCAAAAGAGAGACCTTCCTCATACATAAGCATATCTCAGCTGGGCTAGAGATTAGCAATTAAAAATCACAGCCATGGAAGGGAAGGATGGTTGAGCATTCAACCATTCTTATTACTCTGGAAGTATTAAATCACTGCCTTTGCATTTTTGGCATGCTACCGTGACTAAGGTTCATAATTATTTTGGCTGCCCCCTGTAAGACCTTGGCTATGTTGAGAACTTCACCCCAAACCCTCCAAACTCAAACAAAACAAACTCCATCTTTGAAGCCAGACTTTCTACCTAGATCCATCAGTGGGAACCATAGGCTCTAAGGCAGCAGAGGTTGTTCACATGCTTGAGTATCAGAATTTGGCTGAAACCTGCTCCAGAAAGGATTTTTAACACTAAGATCAACTATGACAGCAGGTAAGCCTTTGCAGTCTGGTTTAGTTCTGCGTATTTTAAAGGCCAAGAAGCAGAAGTGGTATTTTTATAAATTCTTACTGTATACATAACAGTAACATTTCGATAACTTTTAAAATTCAAACTACAATCTACTGTGCTCAATGTCTACCAGTACACATTCTGACAAACAACTTCAATTACACCAAGAGAGCACAAGCAGCCAATTCATTCTTCTACGGTTTTATTCTGAGCTTCAGAGTATTAGATTATTACTCCTCCATGTTGCATTTAATTTAAAACGATAAGCACTTTCAAGAACCCTGAGCACCACATCCTCCAACCACAAAATACTGGCCCCGTGAAGTAGTGGAAATATTGTAAGTATACTCTCTGGTCTATTGTTACTGTCTTCGTTATTTTTTAAGGCCCAGCTAACAAAGTCGCATTGGCTTTATTCTCAGGAATCTAACTTCCTTGTCACTAGCAATTAATGATCCAAGAATAATGTTTAACACTCAATATACAACTGTTTCTGAGAACTTAATAAGGAGCAACCAACTTTTGCTTGCATTTTCAGAGGGGCCTATAGATTTACACCATGAATCCACAAAAGATTTCAGGTGCCTCCTCAACAAAGCAGCGTCTACAGCCCTCACATGCTTAACAAGAGAGTGGAATTTCTGTACTTCAAATCAAACTCACAAAACCTCTCTCGATGGCGGCACGTTAGCTAAGGTAGTCAGGCTCACCGCTGTGCCCTGAGGAATAAGGGGCCTTACGAGATCCACGTCATCAGGTCTTCCAAAATTCTTTTAATCTAACTGTTCAGTAAACACGGTGCTCACCCAAGACACAGGGAACAAGCTCATTTCTCGCCTCTCCCTGAGAGGGTGCAGGTGGGTATCCCACACTCACAAGAAATTACTCAGACCAGCAATCAGTAGACTGATGCAGGATGCTTGGTCTTCTCTACTTCAACTGCAACAGTTAAACACTCCTTAAGAGAGAGATGGAGAACAAGCATAAGTCTTTTGTAGGTACTCACCTAAGCAAAGGGAAATCTGGAATAGCTTCTCTGTTCTAGTGTATGACAATACATTAGACAAACTAACTATACAGGTAACATTTTAAGGCCTGGCATACAGGTGAACATGCTTAGATGGGCAGAGGAATTAAATCCAGGTATCTCATCTTTAGCTAACACTAGCCACTGAAGTACAAAATGGGGGTGGGGAAAACACTGCCTTTTCCTTCTGGCTCTCATTTGTAAAGAGAAACATTCTCACCCACAGCTCCGTACAGGAAAAGCACTTGTCTCCCACATGCTGGATGAGTGCTACTGATCAATCAGTAACTAAGACGTGAACAGGGTGCTCTTTAGTCCCATTACAGAGTACAGAGAAAGATCTGAGCAATCTGCTATTGAAAATAGAGCTGCCAGCTGCTGTTTCTTCTGAGTAGTGGTATCAGGTTCCCACAATGGAAGGAGGTTTGGAAAACAAACAAACAAAAGTAGGAAACTACATGAATTTGTAATTGTGTGATTTCCGTTCTTTAGAGTGCCTTTAACCAGCTGCATCACAAATGAAGGTTGACTCAAGTTGCAAAACTCATGGAATAGGTATTTCTCCTAAGATTTCCCAATCAGTCTTCTCAGCTGTCCTAGAATTTGTGTCAACTGGAAAGTAAATCCCTATTGCTTTCCTCCATCTATGTCTTAACAAATTTCATTCTAACATCGTCCACTAGGTTCCCATTTCCGTGTTCTGCCATCTGGATCTCATCTTTATAAATACAAGTTACAGTTACATTCACCCACTTGGCTCACTTCATCTTAGAGACTTGTTAAATGGCTTTAAAACTGATTTACTAAAAAAGCTAGAGTTAAAGATTTAACATGAGAAGAGATTAATTTAAGTAGAGAACTTCTTACTTTAATTTCAAAATTACGTTACCACTGATTTCTGGCTTCCCACATTGATCAGCTGATTTCTGCCATATTCACATTTGATCTCTGGCTCTACGTCTATACTAGCACATTAATTACTCAGAAAGCACCCAAGTTCACAGCAATGACCTAGTCACAAATTTCAAATATCTGAAATACAAACGTGTAATGTCAGAAAATTAGAAAGAGAAAAAAAAAAGAGTCCAAACACTAGTGCTTTGTTTCTGAAGCAGTACAGAACACAGTAACTGAGCCCAAGAGAGTTAAAGTTTAAATTAACTATTTTCTTTTGCTTACTGAATTATGTTTTCACCAAAACAGTACCAAGCTCCAACAAAGTAACATCAATCTGAACAGATTTAATTACTCAGGTATTTTAATTACATTTTTAAATGGTATTAAAAGTTACTATGTAAATGTCAAACTATTTTCTAAGTTAAAAAAAAAAAAAGGAAAGAAGAGACCGTGACAGAGTTACATTAGGAACACAAAGCGCATGCCAGCTAATTGCTCCTGCCTCCTCTAGATTAGCACAGTACAGAGGCACCTTCTTTTTAGTTTATAATCTCGTATCTTCAGTAGCTCAAGTGATTCAGATCCGTGCTTGGCACTGAAATTTTGCAATTATTCCTCAGAATGATGTACAGGAATATCTTTAAACATGTTTTTCTCCTTCAGTCTGTAAGAGAGAAACAGGAGAAAGCCCACGTGTAAGAAAAAGAGAGAGACAGAGCCCTGAGTCTGCTCCTCCTAAGAGAACATGGGTGTCTACCTCCTTAACATCTTCATATGATAGGTAAACACCCTTAAAGTTATCAGGAGTGAAAGATTAGGGGTGAATGAAAACAGTTGCATTCTTTTCCATTCTCTTCATCTAAATCTAGATACAACTGATAAGACATACCAGTTCAGGGCTCTGTATGCCCTGGCACATGCTACTGTAACTCTCTCCCAACAACATGCAACCAGTAGATCAACAGGGGACTCCATTTGATCCTTAAGCATCCTACAAACTACTTAAGAATCCACTCAGCAGTCAACAGGTAGATGCTGTAGTGCTATAAGCATTGTTGAGATGCCTTTTTGGTAAAGGCACCCCTGCCCTGTGCTCCAGTATCAATCTGAAAATGAATTTTTTTAAAGCGTGCTAAAAAGGGGCCAGGTTAAAAAAGCCCAGTCAGTCAAACACCTATGTGGATTACTTCTAAAACATGCTGTCAAGCAGCTGCGCTAATTTTGGCTATTGAAGTCTTCATTTGACAAGAGATCTAACAGCAGGCCCACTGTCTTTAAGGACCAATATTGCCTCTGGCTGCTTCTCAATACCAACCAGCAGTCTAACGTTTTGTGGGCTGAACTTCAATTTGTTTGTCCAACCTGAGCTAGGCAGCACACGGGACACAGAGCCACACCCCCCTCAGCAAACGGGCTAGGCAAGTCATGCTGTCCTCACTGTAGCTACCTGCAGACTGAAGGAAAACACTGTTGAGATGTTCTCTAACATCCCCAGAGTGGCCTCAAAACACTGAGATTTGGGATCCCTTTACAGCATACACCTAACAGATTTCCAATTTTGTGTCAGAATGCATCTCCCAGTGAGTTGGCATTTCACACACAAGCCGAGGAAGATGGAAGAAAACAGATGCAAACTGAGGACTTCACTGTTTTCTAAGAATGTCATGAAATGCACACCTTTGTTATTACTTCTCAGCCTATATGAGGGGAACAAAACCAAACTCTGTATCCACTGTATTTGCAATTATTGAGACTGCAAAAACAATCAAAAGAACCGGGTTTGGCTTGGTAATAATTTCTATTCCGTCCATGATCTTATTTCCACTGTTTTGCACAGTTCTCTGACCTTGTTAAAAGCCACTTTGCCAGGAGCCTGCCACTTTCCCATCTGAATGCACTTGTCCCCAAAATGAATTACCATCTCGCATTAGCGGTTCAAATAGCGTCCTCATAGGAAGTGCAGGAAGAGCAGAAAATGGTGCAAAACTCAAAATGATGTATTATCGCTAAAATGCTACTACTTCACTTGTCAAGGATTGTAATTAGAGTTGGTCCAAGGCAATGTTAGCTCAGCTGCCTCTGAGCACACCTGTTTCAATTTAATTTGTAGTAATTAGGAAGCCTGGAGCAGCAGGAAAAAATGCTTTTCAGTTACTGTTTCAAATAGCTGAGTTTTCATGTGCCATTTAAAATCCTGTTTTTCAGAACAGACTGCTGACTTGCTAATGCTAGCAAAAGGAAATAAAGCAAAATATTTTTAGCAGCAGGAAGTTGTTACTTGCTACTGCCAATTACATGCCTTGTACTTGAACAGGGACATTTTTTCCCCCTTTGCTTATTCTTCAAGATAGGTAAAAGCTGGCTTAGGTCTCAGTGCATGAGGATTCGAACAAAATTCTTAGTCCCCTGGAGTTGGCCGACCCTTCTGGAATCATAGCCAATACTGGCAGCAATCTGCTGTGACAGAGCAAATAACAGTGTCCTAGATCCACTCTTCAGAAACGAGGAAAGGAGAAGATTAAGCAAGACTTGGATCTATTGACTTTGGCAAAAGGTTAAATACCTTGTCATGCTAATAAAATTACTGAATTTGAGGAGGAGAATATGGGGCAGAGGGGGGAAAATAAAAAAAGCATTAAAATTACATAAGAATAGATATTTATACTCTGACTTAATTTATCAAACTGACACAGAGATGAATCATCCACCATTAAAATAATGGGATACAAGTTGTCTTTGTATCACAATCATTATTTATAACTCTTAAATATTCACAGAGGAGTCAACTATCCTCATCTTTTAATTTAAAATATGATCTTGCAGGTCAAAATAAAACTGTTGGCAACAATACATTTCTACAGGAACAATACACAAAGAATGATTTCTTCAAAAACAGGACAGATCTTAACAGTCATGATGGCACTTTTTTTTTGTTTTTAAAAACCTACACTATAAACCACACAGGGTTCAAGCAACTCGGGTAAAGCTAGATCTCTGAGAAACAAAACAATGAGAATGGGTAATAACAAGAGCCTGTGGTATAGCTAGACACAGCTACTTAGGACTTTTAAAAATATAACACAAATCTCAGTTATTTTTTGAGGTGACATACAACTCCGCTTTGATGCAGGTTCAGTCTCACATGCTGAGAATCCAACTGAAACCAGTAAGGTTCCTCTCAGTGAACTAACTTAAATATATGCACACATTTCTACAGGTAAAAGACCATTATTTTAGTAATTGGCCGCCTTCTGCTGTAACACCATTAAAAAGACAACCACACCACCATGTATTTTTCCATTTTAGGACATAATTAAAAAAAAGTATCTGGGAAATTCAGAGCAACACTTCCTGAATACTGTTTTCATTATTTAGGAATGGTTTAAATATTATCAGTCATTACTTTTCACAGACTGACGTTGACAAGACTGGAGAAGAAAACAGAAGAAGAAACTCGCGTGATAAAACATTAAGCTAGCACCATCATTTCAGCTCTTAAGTGAACTTTTTGGAATTAACAATGTCTACCTGAAGCTGTGCTTATAAAATGTATATGGGGCACCCACATACATGCCATGCGTGATCTTAAAATCACAAAAAAATCAGAAAGTATATGAAAGCCGCATCTTCTTTTATTCGTTTGTCTTTGCTGTTTCAACAGGCAATTTCATTACAATCCAGGTTTTCAGTTTTTCGATTTCAGTTCTGCTTAACTCATGATGAAGGTTTGGAAAAGTATGAAGCGTTGCTGATACTCCCAGTAACTTTAACATCTTGTTGGTCTCTTCACCCCATGAGTAGAGAACTAGCTCATCCGCAGTTCCATGACACTGAAATAATTCTGGAAGAGCACTTGCATTTCTTTTCAAAGCCTAGATGGACAAGAAACACTGTCAGACAAAACACTGAAAATTTTAAAAGAACAGTTACAATTACATGGTGACAATTTATATAGCATTTCATTTATTAACCTGCCTTTTACTGGTCATATTGTACTATCTCTGTAAAAGCAAACAAGGAAATACAATTGGGGAAAGACTGCACTTCAGATTCCAGTGTGCTAACTCTTGACAAATGGCAGGGTTGACTTTAAGGTCTATAACCCTCTCCAAGTAAGAGAAATAGAAAAAAAATCATGACAGCAGATGGAGCCCATGAGTATTATAATTCACCACAAATTTTCAAAGAATAGTTACACTTACATGGACTCTCTAACAACTAAGGACAACTTGCAAAGCATTTCCATTTGTTAATTTGCCTTCTATACTGACTTTTAATAAAGTAACTGTACTGCCTGTGCAAAAATGCAACAAAACATGATATAAGGACAGCTTCAAAGCCTCACTTCCCTAATACTCTGCTTACCTATTTCCAGGAAATGTCCTAAGTTTAGAATATTAATCAACTGCCTCAGATGAATAAACATGCTATACTCTATTTTAATTATCATGTTTTTCCTTTAGCTAAGCAGTTCTTCTGTAAAATCCACCACACACTCACCTGGTAAACAGCAGAGTCTTTATTGAGAAAGCTAGACAAAGCAAAGACTCCTGCCAGATCTTGATGAAATCTATACGCTAAATGCATTGCCATTCCTCCTCCCATTGAAAAGCCTCCTAGGATGCAACAAAAGAGAGACTGGATTTTGCTACATGTCTTTGTAATCCAGCATCCAATTTATGTTTCTATTCAGACATTTTTATACACAATGCAATCAAAAAACATCTTGAGTAACATAAAGGTTACAGTGATCTTAAGTCATGATTCAATTAGAAGTTGGAGAGCTAAAGTACTGCTGAAGATTCACTAATCAGAGGGGAAAAAAAAAAATCATCAGCCAAAATGCCATTACTTTAGAAGCCATTCATTGTATGGTCCCTACCAGGTAGTTGAGCACTGTGGCCATATATTCTCTGATGTTAAAGCAAAACTCTACAAACAGATAATTCTCACTGCTTTTTATTCAACTTATTTGTCTGCTAGGCTAGCAGCATTCACACAGGAAAGACTCCTATCACTACTGTACATGATCAATGAACATTCACCGCATTAGACTAGTACACAGGGGGTGTTTTTTTGTTGTTACACCTTAGGGTATGTAATAAATAGGGAAAAATTGCCATGTACCCTCCCTGTGCTCTAACAGGATCTCTGAATTAATGTCTATCTGCGTTCCATACATTTCTTCAGCTATACTTATTCCTTAAGTAAGATAATTCCTCAGGGATGATTTTTACATGACAAACGCTTATTCATTAGGGAAGAAATCCAGACTACCGCACCAATTCAGAAGGACACAGTACACAGGCTATTATATAGACTATCCAGATAACAATTAGGGTGAAGAATGACTGTCTGCTGAAGTCTCTTCTAGCACAGAGATGGCAACCAGCAGAATGGTTATGACTGCAGCTCTACTTAGAGTGGCATTAGCATCCAGGGTACTGGTGATGCTAATGGTTTGTGGCAGGTAGTTAACTGGTGTTAATTAGTTGCAAAATTCTGAGACCAGACCTCTTCAAACAAGAGACATGAAATTAGGGACTGAAGAAGAAATGCAAAAATAGTAGACAAAATACCAAACCATTTCAGCTTGTTATCTTTCTGAAGCGATTAAAACAAGACTCCAAAACAGGAATGGCTCTTTTCCAAGGGCTACAGGAGCCCTCTGGGTTGACTTCTGTGCTACGCAGAAGTTTAACATGGGTGCTAAACAAAACCCAGCCAGGAAGCAGTGCCCCTGCAGCACCGAAACTGAGCCCAATGGCACCCTGCAACTTTGGTACTTTACTGAATCCTGGGACCATACAGGAAAACCCTGGCCCACACAAGCTCAGAGGCAGAAAATGCTGCACTTTGTAAATAATAACTTGGTCACGGTGAGACTGTTCCTAATGGGGAATCCTCCTCCAGCACGTTTATGTGCAAGTCCCAGCAGGTCTGAGTCCTTTCTAGCTCACACTCCATCCCATGTTATGCCTGGATTTGTGGAGGAAATTTTCCTGAAAACACTAGACTAATCTAGACCTGAAGTCTAGATTTCCCCCACAACATTATTTTTTGATTTCTGATGAATTCTGATCAGAATTCCTAATGAATTCTTCTTTCTGCTTACTGTGACCTGGTAGTCTTAAGAGATTATTATGGCCAAAAGCAGTAACTGCGGGTTCCTGACTTTCAGAAGTTGGATGTGAGAAAGAGCAAGACCATACAATGTGGAAGACTGGAGCCTTGCTTTCCTTTTTGAAACACAGTCCTGAATCGAGTTAGGAGAACTGTATCCTCAACTAGAAGATATACCTGGGATTCCCTAGCTATGCACCCAGGGGGCTGATAATACCCTGGTATTTATCTTTGGTAAATAAAGCCAGGACCTGCTATTTACCCTATGAATCAATCTTTAACCAGTTCAAAGTTAAATGTAGCATGCTTAAGTGCCCACTGGCAGTTCAGAAACAAAGGTAGTTGAGGAAAAGGAGGAATGAACATGGGTAAACAAGTTCAGAGCACACCTTAAAAACCTCACACAGCCCACATGATCTGAAATTTTCAATAAACTTGTCCACACAAAAATAAAATATTGAAAATACTACTGCAAGCCTCTCATCTGCATCACTATTTCCTACCAGATATGTTCTCTTGCCACGTGTAAAAGAATTTTACAATAAAAAAAATTGCACAAGCGTCACAGTAACCACAAAAATTCAACACCATTGACCCTGCAATTCACGGAGAGAGAAAAATACAGCCTTCTGAGAAAGTATATAAAATACAACAGCTATGCAAAGTTATTATGTAAACAACATCATCTTGTGCTGAAGTTTCCTTTATTCTGTTCTGTGGAATCTGATCATTTACGTCTTCATTTCCTTTTGGTCATTCTTGATGCTGTCATCCCCAAACCCAAAAAGTAGCACTTCAAGTATAAAAGATCATTTTGCATTTGCTTACAAACAAAAAAAGATATAATTTGCCCACATATAAAACGAAGTCCATGTAAAGTATTTTAGAACACAGAAGAAAAAAGCTGCATTGAAAACTCATTACTAGTTTGTAAATGATTTAATCTAAAATTTTGTACCCAGTTAGTCACAATCTGGCAACACTATCTGCAATTACTCACCAGCAGTCTTTGACAATGCAGTCACCTTCTGTTTAGAAGAATATTAGGTAATGGTTCTTTCATGTGGCTCATACTACTATAAGAAAATGTAATACAAAAGACTAGTTCTTTGAATTTGGTTTTCTAGGGGAAAACCTGAAGTTTCTAACTTGATACTACAACAATCTCTGAGTAAATGCTGTATAGTAAATGCTTCAGAAATAACAATTTGCATAAACATTTGTAGCTGGAGACAATTTGTTTCTGTTACATAAGTATTTCAGTGTAAGTGTAAATTTGACACAACAGATGAAAGATATGTTTACTCAAGTACTCTTCTAAGAACTCAAATTTCGTATTAAGGAAAAATAAGAGGCAGGTACAGATTTTACACAAGACAAATGTATGAAGTGACAGTCAGAATGTAAGCAAAACACAAAAGGAAAGTACAAGTATGCTTACGTACACCAATGATCTTAGCATAAAGAATACATTGCTAAGGAGATTGTGTCATGAGTGTTAATCAGGATCAAAAATGACATGGTAACAGTTCAACCTTAGACGGGCAGAACATAGCAAGCTCTTTGCTTGAGACCAATCTATTTCCAAGAAGCACAAAGGGTGTGCATAGAAGTTCAGAATTTGCCAATAGTTTCACATAAAAAGTATGTTCAACTTCCATGTTTCCCCTTACACCTATTTTTAAAGAGACCTGTGATTAATGCTTCAAATCAGTTAAAAAGTGCTGGCTCTACAATGCTCAGGATACCAGATCAGGAAAGCATCTAACTATTTGCAGTAACTTTCGTGCCTTACAAAGGAGGTTTATGCACGGGCTAAAAGGTAAGCACATACAAAACAGACTCGGTTAAGCAAAGCACTTTCAGTTGCAAAGAAACTTCACTCAAGTACTCATTTATGAGCTCAAATCTGCTCCTGTGTAGTGCTGGTTTCTAGGCAAGACCCCTTTGCAGTGAGAAGAAAGCTGCTTGTATCTTCGTTTGCTAGATGAAAAAGATCTGCTGAAATTGCAGGATCATCACACTTCCAAATTAAAGAATTTGAATCAGAAGGAAATTCCCATGCAATACTTCACTAAACCCCAAAACATTCTTTGCTGGAATATCATCTGCAACTATGTTAACGTAACCCCAGACATATGATGATGTAACACAGTGAATAGACTGAATTTATCATATGTAATGTGAATATGAATAAAACAGAAACTCTCATCACAGCTGCCATTTTTCAGTGATAAAACCTTATTTCCAGAGCTTGTATATGGCCTCAGGAGCCTTTTAAACATCAAAGTGCTTGAGCTCACTTCTACTAAAGATCTTGATTTCTATTAATTTTCTCCTCATTTGTATCTGCCTGAGATGATAATCTGGTCCATGATGACACTTCAACATTATGTGGAGTTCAGGAAGCCAAATATTTACCTACTGTCAAACTTCAGCTTTACTCATTTCTTTGCATTTGGTCTAACAATGTTTGCGTTTAGCACAAAAGGCTCTTTATTTAGTTTCTCTCTCTCATGTCCTGTATACATGAGAGAATGCTAAAAACTCTGCCTTCTCCCCCATGCTCTACTTTAGTGACTGCAGTGAGCTGCTCCAGAGTTCAGAGAGCTCTTTAGGTTTTCATTCTTCTTTACAGAAAAAACAGCTCTCTAACAAACACAGGTTCGACACTGCCGATTGCTTCCCAAGCCATACAGATCTGACTGTAAAATGTCTTAGTCAATTTGTTATAGATAATTATTACAGACTTAGGAAACAAGAAAACAGATCACTTTTTCAGTCTTTCTAGTATAAACGTAAAAAGTGGTTACAGCTGTTTTTCACACTAGAAATCAAAGCCACAGGAAACAAATTTCAGTTATTAATCACATTAAGTGCATTAGTTCTGTCATCTGCATTGAGTACAGATCTTCTGTTCCTTGAAGAGACAGACCTTGAGCTCTTCTCCTACGAGTTTGAGTGGCAGACATAGAAACTACCTCATTACAGCACAGAACCAAAAGAGAAACAGAAGCTGAGCACCAGGCTTTGATGAGATAAGGATTTGGATGTAGGTGTAGGAGTGGGTTTTGCAGTGTTTATTTTAAGCAATATTTCTCCACTAGTTTCTATCTAGTAGTTGTTCTTCATCTTTCCTGTATTTCTTCAAATTTGTCAGTACAGCTTTGGTAACAAAGTGGCAAGAGATAAATGCTACAGCATACAGGGCCTGTGCCAGCCGGGTGCAAGGAGAGACAAATACTCTTCAGCTGTATAAGGCTACACCAGCACAGTTAGAAATTTTCTTTGCCCGTTCTGGTATTATCACAATACATTACATACTCTTACCTCATTTTCTTTCCATTCTCTCAGCATTTTTCATTCTCAATTTCTCCTTTCTTTAGATATTTCAACTTAAGAGTTTACTTTAATCCATTTCTTATCAGGAATTTTTCCCTAAAGCTACATTTCAGTTTACTTTTCACCCTCCCTAAAGACTTTCTGTGATTTACCTTCTATTAATGCTAACAGCGAAACTTTGTTCTATACATCATTGCAAAGAAGCTGACTTTCTCTTTTGACCTTCCTTTTTTGTACATGAATGGAAGTATTATATACATTTAACAGTGCTCATACATGAGTATCAGCGGAGAGTACAAATGCCAGTGGAACAGCAAATTCCCTTCTCCACAGAACTCCCTGAACACTGCTCCTGTGTAAGTGCTCAAACGTGTACTTTGTCTCAAGTGAATTTCCCCACAGCAGCCATTTTCTCTTTTTAATTTAGTCATGAAACTTCACTACCCACTAACCTTACACATCAGCAGAACTGCAATGAATGGTTTCCACACTTGGTAGCTTTTTTATTCTGTTTGTTACTCAGTAACTGCGAGTCTTTACAAGAACAAAGGCAACTTCCCTTGACTGGCTCAGCCACTTCCTCTCCTTAAGAACATGAATCAATTTGCTATCCAACTTTCTCACCAGCCAAAACACATTTTGAAATGCATATTTAAGTGCTAAGAGTTTTACTGCTTTCTTGTAAAAGCAAGTAGACAATAGTTTCTAATGTATCAATTCACAGTAAAACCAGAACCAGTTGCGGTTTTATTTTCAACTGATGGAGGTAGTAGAGGGGATCCCAATATGTGTACCTAAAGAATCATAATTTTTAGCACTTGAAGGAAAATAAAATCCATGAAAAGTCTCAAATCAATTTTTACTAAGATGTCACTCTATCAATCTATGGCTTGCTTTGTTTACCTGGTGTTTTCTTGGTTGTTTCTGAGGATGACAGCACAGCCCTGCTGCAATACTTACCTGTCATTTTTGCAGCCAGCATAACTGCCTAACATCGCAAAAAGGAAGAGAATCAACTATTCTTTATGCTTATGGTATTCAAGATTTTAAACTGAACCACAGAAAAGAAACTAGTGAAGCACAGGAACAGGTTGCCTTGGAAAGCTGTGAACCTTTCATTAACGGAGTGCTTTTTCTGACTTGTCCTAAAAGATACGGTAAGGATTTGCCTAAATAGAGCTGAACCTGCACTGACACAGGAAGATGGTTTAGCGGACGTTGTTAAGCCTCACCCTTCTATGATCCTGTAGGCACGACTGTGAATAAAGTACAGGTTAACGTGTGCCCTGTGGCATGTCTACATGACTCTCAAGCATTCCAAAAGCCAATCCATCCGTTTAATTTTGCACTGAATTCAGGCATTTATTAAAGGTGAGGAAGCATATGTTTTCAACAGTTTCTACTAAGGCTGCCAAGATCAGATTTTGATTCACTTTGTAATTCTTTTCTTTCCAAAGCCATTATCTAATGATAATACGTGATGATAATATCATGATTGAATTATTTTTGGTTTTACTGCTGTGAGCCTTATTTACTGCTAATTTCCCTATCATTTGCTAAGCCTGTCTTCACCATGCAGACCGAAACTGACAATATGTCACCTTTCAAAGACCCTCATTTCTAAATACATTAATACAGACACTGTCAAGAGCCAGGAAACAGAATGACAAGTGGTATATCCTACCTACTCTCTGGTTACAATTATTAGCATT
This sequence comes from Steatornis caripensis, assembly GCA_013398225.1. Classification (NCBI taxonomy): domain Eukaryota; kingdom Metazoa; phylum Chordata; class Aves; order Caprimulgiformes; family Steatornithidae; genus Steatornis; species Steatornis caripensis. The sequence goes on from VZSC01019431.1 coordinate 589,701, forward strand.
TATACCGCCTATTGAATCATTTATGAAGGCAACGGAAACATTCATTTGTTAACGACTCTTGCTTGCGCACCAGGAAGTAAAAAGAGTAGTAGAGACCCAAAAGAAAATTAAATGGCCAGGTCAGGTGCAAACAAACAAGAGGAGCAAACATCTTCCCCGAAGTACAGGTGGAATGCAAACTTACACTGATGCACTGAAAATTAATTAAATGTTTTCTAGTATTACGGGGTAGATGGACTAACAGTACTGCTTTGAGTTGAGCATCTCATAGGCATAATTTAGATGAACCACGAAACCACATAATGGGTGGTACAGAAAGAGAAATCTCACTTAAGCTGCAGTGACAAATGGTAATATAAACCCATGAATTTACTCTGTGAGAGTAAGATAGTAAGTGCCTCTAAATGAAAGGTAACATTTTCCTAATAGAAGTTACAAGACAGGATGAGCGACGGCAAAAGCCTTAGAAGCCAGGCATAAAATACCAAGATTGTAGGTGAAGTAGTTTGCCGAACATTTTAACGATTTATCGTTGATTTTTTAATCTTCACGTATTTATAGAACCCTCTTTCTCTGGGATGTCAAAGCCAAGATATTTCCTCCTCATCCCATTCTCACACACACTGAGAGAGATGAAAATGCTAATATTTACAAGAAGCACAGAGCTTTCATGTTACTTCCACCATGGTTCAGTAGCTATGTAAGAAGTCTAGCAATAAACAAAAAGTGGTTGTGTGTCTCGTGTTATTGTTACAGTACAAGGGGTCAGGAATTATGCATGTGTTTTTTGGCATATAGTCAAATCTACAGGACTGTTATGGAAAGTTTATTTTCACTGGCTGCTTACACAAGTGACTACAGGTGGCAGAGACCAACACGCTTGGATCAGCATTTCTGCGCTACACAAAAAGTGACCTGTAAAAGTAGGAAAGTAATGCTAAATTAAGAACAAAAGAGAACAAACAGACTGCCTTTCACTGAAGCGCAGCAGACTAAAGTGAGCACTATTAGAATGCCCTAAATGAGAAGTGGCCATTTCTTTCATGAGCTTGTAACATATTAGCGAATAAGACTCTTGAAATCTGACAATTTCCACCCAAGCGGATTTATTTTATAATGCACTATCACTACGGAAGCAGTTAAAAAAAAAAAAAACAACCACAAGAAAACAAAACAAAGCAAAACCACTACCACCTGAAAAATCAACTCAGCTTTAAAAAGAAATTATTGTCCCATATTTCAAAATGTGGTTATTTGCTTATTTAGCTGCTTTAGCAATGAAAGCAGGCATTTATAAAGAAGGAATACATTCAGTTTTTAAGACGGGATACTATCAAAGCTCCAAGTGTCAGAATTTGACTCATTTTATCATCCTTTTTTATCTCCAAAGTCAATACAAACCTACTTACAGGAGTATGTGCAATAAGTGCTTTAGCCAGGAAGGCCAGTAAGAGTAACTCAACAGGAATGTCTGGCTAAGAAGTGACTCCCATTATCAAATTCTGGGAATGATATAATTATTTTTGAGTAATTATATATTGCAGTCAGTCTCCTTTCCCTTCCTCCTTCAAGGTCAGGGGAAATAAACCTTAATGAACAACAAGTCTACTTCCTTCAAAAGGCTTCTGTATTAGTACTAAAGCAACTCATGAAACAGTCAGGAAACAGCAATGGGTAGATGAGCCACGTACTGCTATGTGCTGGTTGTTACACTAAAATGATATGGAGGTTTTAATCATAGACTTTACTTCTGGTGAATTAAGTAATTCTTTAGTAGATTCATAGAGCAGCTGTTAAAAACAAGGTTGCACCAATATTTTTCTTGATACAGAAGAAGAGGAATGGCATTGCACAAACTGTACTCTGTCCCCAGCTTCAGAGTTCTGCCCTACAAGCAGCCACTTGTGGATTTCAGAGCTAACCGTGCTACCGAAACAAACAGCACAGGCTATAATTTCTTCCAGAACAAATGATCTTACTGTACCCATGATCTTCAGCCTCATGGAAAGTTTGAATGGCTCCAGAAGGAGAATCATCCCCCAGAACACCAGGTGTTGGGCTTCTCATTTTCCACTGCTCGAGAGTGTGCTCCTGCTTCCCCTCTCTTCCCACTTGCTCTCCTTCGCACACTGCTCCCTCAGATCTTGCCTTCTTACCCCACACCTCTGAGCTGTCAGCAGCTACCCACCTTCCTGCTTGCCTAACGCCTTGCTTGCCCTCATCTAACAATATCTGACACTCATCCTCAGCCTGTAATTTCTAGTCCACTATTCCATATAAAACCATAACCTTCAATCTTGTTACCCTCCTCATACTAATTCTGTTTTCTTTCCACTCATTAAAACTCCCACTCACTACAAAACAGACAGCCCCACAACCCAGTTCTCCTTAACCCTTTAACAACCTTTTGATTCCCTGTACTCTTCTTCACACAACTGCTCCGCTCTCTTGGCTTCTGTGCCCTATCTGAAAAGGCCCCTGTTGCTCTTCACAGATTCCTGAGTCCTTCAGTCTCTTCTCTCAACTATTTTGTCTCCACTTTCCATAGTAAAGGTAGGTACCAGTATTCCCATTATGGACCTCCAACATGACTCAACATCACTGAATGCACTGAGAAAATATTCATAGCAAAATTTCACCATTGTTTCCTCTGCCATAATTGCCTTAATTTTTCCCTTCACCTCAAGAAGGCTGCCTGCTCCAACTCTATCGGACCAGCAGTCACAAATCCACGGTCTGCTCGCCACCTGTTACCTCAAATCAGATGGGTATTCCTGACTTTTTGAAAAAGAAATCTAAAAAGGTCTGACAGGACTTAGTTCTCTGACATTCTAAGCAAGTGAGCGTATCTTCCATTATCTCCTGTACACCAATCTCTCCCAAACTCAGAAAAATTTCAGGTCGTCCTTTTCTCCTTCTCCAGTGGGCTTTACTGTTTGGTGCAGAGATACTGACTTTATCTTCAGAACCAAACCTTGGCCTCACATTCTCTTTTGATCAAAAATGTTATCAAGCTGCTAACAGCCTTTACGAAATTCCTTATTTCCTGTAAGAAACAATGCCAGAAGATGGGCAATTATTTGCAAAAAGTCCTACCTAAAACAATAAAGAATGTCACATTAGGCTGACTCAAACTGATACTAAACCCAACCTTTACGCACAGAAACCTTACCGGATCTCCAAGCTTCATTCTCCACTGCATCACACACTGGTTAATCATCAAAACCAGTGCACAGCAGACACAAAGTTCTCATGGAAAAACACTTAACCATGTGCAGCCACAAGTGACACAATTAATTTCCCGCTAGCAAATTTCTTATGTGGCCACATGGGTCCCCTTCTGCACTGTGGATGAAGTCAATTCAGGGCTGTGTTATTTCGCTTGTTGCATGAATGCTAGATTTGAGTGCGAGGATGTGTGCATGTAATCTCTGTCACAGAGGCAAGGAAACAGCACCTTACTCTAGAAGTCTGAAATCAAAGCTCTCAAGAGTGAGAAAATAAATATAATTATTTCTGATTTACAGATGAGGAATGTAAACACACAGAGACGGGGACTTCCAAAGAATCTATGGGCTGAAACAATCAGTGCATACCAACTTCCTTACTCTGTTTGTGATTTGTGAAACAACCTTTTATACTCTGCAGTTTTCACTAGTTCCAATTTTGAAGGCTACAGACAATGGAGAAAAACCTAGTACCAAGCTGGATCTCTAGACACAACATCTCCCAGCTCAGTCTACAGAAAACAACCTGCGCTTCTTCAGCTGCTTCCAAGCTAGTAGGTATAACACAGGAAAGACGTATCAAAGGGACTGTGCTGACAGCAGTCCAAAACAATGCATTCTGCAGCCAGGGCAACAAGCCAGAAAGGGAAAGCAAACAGAGGCCTTCAAAGAACAACATGGGGCTGGACTAAGAAAACATGTAGGCTGAATGATAGTGGCTCCACATCGCAGGATTTTGATGGGACAACTCAGTTGGCCATAAGTTCCCACATTAAGAGCTTTTTCCCCAACCTGAAATAGTCTGTGGTCTAGGGATGGGACAGGGAGCCAAGGACTCATGAATCCTCAGTCCCTCTCCAACACAAGATACTCCGTTACCCTCAACTCCTGTGCCTCAATATCACATTATGCATTTCACAAAACTACTGTGAAAGTTACTGGAAATTTGTGGGAATGAAGATGAACTATGATAATACTAATACTTCATTTGTTATCAAGTGTTAGTCTTTAGTGATGTGCAACATGCAAATTTTTTCCCCATGAATTAACTTAAACCAAAATGATCAGAGCAGTAAGGAAAAGCTCATGATTATTTATATGCTACGTCTCCACTCTCCAAAATACAAGTCACTTTGAGAAAGTATGCTTTTCCATCCTTGAAAAGATTTAAAAGGAAACAGTAAAAAACCGTAGTTTTTAAAGTAAATTATCGACCACTCTGTATTTTAACTAACAATTACAAATGACTATTTACAATAAAAACAGTTTTAAGTTACATTTTTGAGGACATGCTTGCAGTTAGCCACACTCCCCACCTGATACAGGTTTAAATAATGATTCAATATTCTTGAGGACTGGTTGCTGAAGAGGCTGTTCAGCAGCTGCAAGGCATGCTCATGAGCTTTCAGGATGGCGTACATTCAAAGTAGACAATGTCTTAACAATTAAAACCCATTAAAATAAACACATCAAAAATAAGTCTCTCTTACCTATTAGTATCCTATTCTTTGCAATGCCGCTTTTAATCTCATCGTTGATCAAGTCTGTAAGTCCCCGGCACATAGAATCAATACTTTCAATGTGTTCTGGACAGTCATTAGAGATCTTATACCTGTCAAACCACACAGTGGAAAGGGCTCCTTTCATAGGTGTATATGGCCTGCAGTAGTGGAAGCAAAGAAAACAAATGATTAACCAAGCGGTAAGATCAAAAGCCTTCAGTATACCTGGGAAGTAAAAACAATTCAGTATCTCTCCAGCAAAGGAGAGAAGGAACCTCTTCTGGCTCTAAATCAGTTTACATTCACTCACATTGCACTTCCTTGCATTCAAAACACGGTCCGTCGAGAACGAAGACAGTATTTGCAAGCTATGTAAAATGCAAATTTCAATCAGTTCAATGTCAAGGTTGATCAGGTCAGCTAAACATTTTAAATCTTAACCTTGCTGAGAGGTTCTTAATCCTAAACAAAGTTAGGGTTGAAATCCACCTTGGAATAAACAAACTGAAGTAACTGCTAAATAAGACAGCTTTGCAGGAGCTAACTTTATAGGATCCAGTTGTCTTATTCCTGTCAAAATTGAAAGGAGATATGTATTATGAACCTCTAGGTATTTACAAAAACTTCCCCATTCTGTCAATTTTTCTTTTTTCTTAAATAAATACAGACATCCTCATCTTAATGGGGCAGGCATCTCATAAAAAATAACTGAAAGAAATGCTATGTGCTTACTGGATTGGTGCACAGACACAAATTAAAGACACGATACTCCTGCTCGCCGTAACACTGTCGTCAGATTAGTATTTTAAGTGTTTTAACATGTTGCCCAAACCTCAGATAATCAAGGAAGCTAGAATTCAAAGCAGCCCTTTCTTTGTTTTTTAAATAAATAAGACGAATAGAGCCCTGAAATCCCAAGAAAGGTGATCTAATTGCCTTGCAATGGCTCTACAATTTGATACCAAACATACTGCTATGAGATTGATGCTTCATCTCAAAACCAAGCCCCCTAAAACCCTTAATTGCAATGTTTAATCAGGGGGCACGTTTTTCATTTTTACTTAAGCTCAGATGAGCTCAGATCAGATTACAATCATTGCCTACAAACAGACAGCCTTTGATAAATTTGTCTGGATGGGAAGCCACTGAAAATGCTAACATTGACTTCTGTGCTTTCTCTGGATTTTTTTCAGTACTAGGATTAAACAAAAACATGACTAACCTAAAATGAGAAAGCCGCTATTTCAATTATTCTTAATGAAGGAACAAATTCTGCCTTTATTAATACCAGAGAGGCTTCACGTATGTAAATGGCTATTTCAAAACCAGAGATACTGCCACTAGTAGGAGCGTACAAGAGGCAATATACTATTTGGATTACTCAGTCATGCAAGTCAAAAATGAGAGAACACAGATTTTCTTCTGCCTGGTGCCATGAACGAGAAATAAGCAAAGTCCATAACTTAAAAGCTGGAAAGCCAAATATAAAGAAAGAGGCAACAGACAGGTATAGACAGACCACACAGTTTCAACTTTTTGAGCACAGCTTCAGGAAGGAGTACCTAAAAACCACAACAGCCTACTGTTATTCAAAATGGCATACAAGTATGTGGTCAACCTCAGTACAATGTGTGGCTTTAGTCCCTCATTTGCTTAATTCAAAACAAACCATATACTTAAGCATCAGAAAAAACAATTTTTTTTTCAAATTAGCCCTTAACTCGTCTATTAAAAAAACTAACTACTACATTAAAGGAAATGCAGTCGTAATATTTTGTACACCCAACAAGCTAAAGCTAAGTTTAAAAAAAAGTTATTAAAATACTTTTGCTTTTTCTGTTTTTTTTAACTTCTCTTTAGTATTACCACTGTCTTCAAGATTCTTCCCAAATGAATTGATCAATGCTTATGAAACAAGATTACAAATCTCTAATCGACAAAGTCTTCCAAATTCTAAGAGCAGACATTCCAGTCAAAAATAACAGCAACAGCATAATCACTAGAGTTTCTGGAAGTCACTTGGACAATGCGATGTACAACAGACTAAGCACTTGGGCAAACAGCATTCAATTTGTAGTTTTAGCTTCTCTCTCAAACACTTTTAGATCAATCCCGGTTAAAATGCTTAGCATCCAGAATGCTTTATTTTCTAGTAAGACCAGAGTACCGTGTATTTGTGTGAGATCTGTAAGGTTTTAGTATTATTACAGTAGGTTGACCCAGGATTTCCATGGAATGAAGATACATATTTGTATTACAGAAATTTACGTTTACATTACAGAAATATTAAAACAGGTTTCCCCACAAGTGAAAGACAGAATCACGCAATTTATAGGACAAAATCCATGATGAGATTATAATACTTAATTAGACATCGAAACTCAGGACTCGTACCTGCTGTCTTCGCAAATTCTTCAATGAGATAGATGAAAAACTATTGTGCCTTAAGCCTACAGGAAGAGTCCCAAACAAACGAACAAGGTGCTTTCAGCTGTCTCAAAAACATCATTGCAACCACTCTTGATTTCTCAGAAATGCATTAAAAATAACCTTTACATAAAGATGAGAGTAAGATTCTTCTAATGGTTCACCCAACTGGCACATCTGTTTTAGTCATTCACCTTGTTCCTTAAATAAATCCCTTTATTAGCTGGCACACTACAACTCAGACATTACCACGGTAAACAAATATGTTTGGCATGGAATCATCTGTACAGCTCCAAGAACACAGCACAAAATTTTTTCATACAATTAAACCACAACAGAAAAAATTTTAAAAAATCCCTATATTACAGTGACACAAGAGGCTGGACTGAAATGCACAACAGCAAAAAAATACAGAGTGCAGTGAAAACTCTATCCAGTAAGATTGGCATGGTCAGTTGAGGACAGCGTCAGACCAAATGGTCAGCTTTAAGTTTGAATTTTTTGCTTTCCTAAGTTTAAACAAAACTCATAAAATTAGTCCCGCTGCTTTTTTCCTCTGTGTCTCACTTTCTCAACTCTCTTTTTAAAATGATACTAAAAATAAAGCTCCATGTCTCTAAAACGTGTGCTGTTGAAACTCAGAATAAAAATATATAGCCCCCCAAGTTGTGTCGGGTTTTTTCTTGTTGCTTGTTTAGTTTGAAACGGAGTGTGTTTTTGTTTTGCTTGCTCTGGAGCACACACAAGATTCAAATCCGTGTAAGAAAACAAGAATGAAGAACGCTCTCTCTGGTTATATCCAACTTCGAAACTTATACCTACTTTTAAGAGACACTTGAAACAATTTCCTACAAATTGATCTAACACTTAACATTTAAAAATAAAGAGAAAAGAAGATGTAAAGGAGATATGGCTAATATCAAACAGCATTTAAGAAACTGCAGGTACCCTGAGGAAAAGAATCTTCAAAATGCTTTCCAACATCCTCAAATCACTCTAGAGCATGTTTTCAGATGACTCTATAAGTCTTATTTTTTAAGGGTGTGCATTGATCTACAACTGTTTTCTCACACATACACTCCTTGTATCAGACCGCAGTTTCAAGAAGATCCTACACACACAATATTTTAATGTCTTACAAGGAAAATATATGCTGCATTATCTCTAAGTATTTATCATCCTTTCAATCTTTTAAACATGTATTCAAATAGAAGTAATCTTCACTGTTGATTTCACTGCAAAGTTTCAAAGGAATACAGATCATTCAGGTTTGCACAAACTGAAGATAGGTTAGCTTCTGCTGATGTGAGTTATGTACTAATGCCGAAAATATAATGACGACGGGAAGCAATGACCCCATCTTCTTCCACCTTCCTGAAGCATGGATTTATATACTCTAGACCATCTTAATCACATTTAGAATTGCGGCAAATAGTTTGAAATTATCTTAATAGAGGTGGAGAGCAACTGAATGATGCTACAGAAGGTACAAATGCTACAATGATGCTTCAAATTCAGATCTAAACCCATGCCAAATTCTATCTCCTAAATGATGCTACTGCATAAGGATTCACATAAAACTACAGGTGTTTTTGTTTGTTGTCCAATACATCACTGTCCCTGTCCAACATTTTATGTAAAAGACAAGCCAGCACTACTAGCTGCTTTAAGTAAGAAAGAGTAGCAGACAGCACGTTGATAAAGTCAATGTTCTTCCCCCAGCTTTTTCTCTGGATGCACAACTGTATCACTGCCTTCACACTCAGCACTACAATCACTCTGCTAATGCAGTTGCATAAAACCCAGACCCTGGGTGCTGGCTTACAGCTTTCTTGACGCTCCAGACAGAATTTCCTGAGATGTCAGACAGAACCGGGAATTTATAGCGAAGTTAGGCTTCAAGATTCAAAGAAACAAAGAGAAAGATAAAAACTCTTTAAATCCTCACTTCTGCTTCCTTCCCAAATCCACCTCCTCTCAGTTAGGGGGCACAGAGCCACATGAGACACCGTAATGTTGTCTTTTGAAGCCCATGCATCCCTTCAAGAAAATCTACAGATTGCGTTGCCAGACTGCTTAAGTTCTAGAAGCAAGTCTTGACTCTCTTAAAGCCAATGGCAGGTTTTTTCCAATGAAAGCAAAGTAACTCCACAGCCCCAAATTCTCTGCTAGCAGAATTTCACTGCTGATACTACTATACCGTAACAGAAGATCAGGTTCACAATTCTGCTTTTTAATTCCCACTGTCTGCTGGAAGCAGAAAGTGAATTTTAAAAGAGAAGTGAGGGAAGGCAGAGAATCCACCTATTCAAATCGGAATTATAATTCAAAACTCTAGTCCAAGGTATATGTTATGTTAAAACTGAGGTTCAACACATCTTAAAAATGAAGCTTTGCGATATGCTAACGCAGCATAACACGTGTCAGAAATTCAAACAGCTTAAACTTGGAAGTATACTTCAAAAAAATTTTACAAGAGAGGCAAGAGTAATCTCCATGAGGAGTAATTTCATCTGTTCCTCAGAACAGGCTGTGCCTGTTCCCTCAACCACATGCAAATGCTTTTGATAGAGTTGTTGGGATGTAACCTGCCTGAAACGGGAGCTGAGCCGGTACAGAATGGTTACCTGAAGAAATACTGCGTTGACAGCTTTTGTTACTTGAGACAAATCTTATTCATTCAAGACAAAGGAAGCTGCAATAGAAGCTGCATAGAACTCAGCAGGTCAAATCCTGAGTTTGTTTCTGTTTCTTTGTTTCTGTTTACTAGGTTGGTTTTCAGGTTTTTCTTGGAGGGGTGGGTGGTGTAAATTGTGGGGATTTGTACTCACCAGAGAAATGGTAATAATGTCATGGCTGAGAAGACCGTAGATTAGCTTTTCTAGATAGTGACAGCTCCTCAGCAACCAGCTAATAGTGACTGCTTTATGAATTCACCGAAAGAAAGTGGCAAGAGGCAAACCAGGGTCCAATCTGAATCAGTTCTTCATTATGGGGTTTGAAAGACACTCTGGGCTTCAGAGTGGTATCTTTCACGAGCTGGTGGCAAACACCACTGAGGATGGATGAATGACACTAGCTAAGCACAGAAACGCCTGAAAAGACTGTAAAGCAAGAGCACAGAACACCACAGAACACCACAATCGCTTGCTGGAGGGGCCATATAAAAACCACTCCCCCCAATTCTTCTGTATTGGAAAACAGTTGAGAGAAGAAAAACAAGAAGGATGTCTAAGAGCACGAGGCAGTTAAAGGGATTAGAAATCCAAGATTACTGCCACCATGTTCAACTTCTATTTCCCCAAAGCACGACTAAAGTATCTCTGACAAGTATTTATTGCATTCCACAGGGTATTTAGTATATGATGTAAGCATTGCATGATGCATATCCGTACCTTTTCCTTACCTAATGCAAAAAGAGAAATAAAAGGAAAATATAAAGCTTATCCAAGCATGTTTCCATCATTATTATGCAGAGTATGTTAAACTTGTACTTGCAGAAGGAGATGAAAGAACCACCCCACGATACCAGCCAAAACCCTTTCCATTTGTCCCTCAAACTTCACCTCTAAAAAGACTTCTTTGTGTTAAATTTATGAATGAGGTTAGGGCTTACAAAAGTGAAGGATTAATAACATTTGCTTGAGCCAAACATAGTATGATAGACACTGTGCACGTTCCCCTGCACAGCTCTGCCAATCCATCTCAAGTCTGACCTGCAATACCCCTGCTGCTTTTCCAATCCTAGGCCTCTCGCAAGTAGAGACTGCCAACGTAGCTCAACGGTGCCAAACTGTCTGGTGGTTTTGTGATATAGCCAAATGGGGACTACGATGAGATGAAACTCATTTCCACCCATGAGTGGAGTAAAGATGTGAACTCAGGTGAAAGAATGGAGTACCAGGTCATATAACGCTGAGCAGTCCTTATCAGCCACATACTTAGAGACAAGAGAAATTAGAATAAATTAGGAAAAAAACCAGACAACAAACTCTGCATGGAGACTTACTGGCCACAGAAAGGTATGTTGATTGAATGTCAAAAAGATCCACGAATTATCCCAAGAAGTATTTATAGTTTACTTTCTGATCAGAAGAGAGGAGAACTGTCAGAATGGAATGCTAGACAATGCAAAGAATCTTTGACCTAGATTTTTTAAGGGAATTGCAGAAGGTAAGGTATACATATTAAAACAAGTGGAGCCTAAATGGTTTTAACTTTACCACGTTAGCTCCTGCAATGCCAATTTAAACTATCACTTTCTATTAAAAAAAAAAGCTTAAACTGGGTGGTATTCCGTTCTGATTTAGAAACTCAATAGAAACCTAATGTTTAAGTCACAGTTGTAGCAGCTGAAACAGTATTTAAAGATGTAGTCATCCTGACCCAAATAAAAAAGGAAATCCTTTCTTTTAAAACTATTACTGTAGACGTGGCTTTAGGGATTGCATCAGCTACCTGGGCTACAACTTCAGCTTCTTTCTTTTAATTAAACATATACATTAGCATGACACGGGAGAGGAAGTAGAATTCTGTTGTGTTTAGCAAGTCTAATCTATGTACAGAAGCACTGATCTTGAAAGAAAGCTAGATAAAGTTAAAAGAACAATCTATTAAAACAAGTTCTCTACTCATTTTTAAGTATTCCAGTTGCCTACATGACAGAGAAAAAAACAAAACCTCTCTAAGCAATGTCTAAAAGTTTTCATTTATAAAGCAAAATTTGCATGCCCCAGCTACATGTATTTAATTTCCAAACTTATTCCAAATTCAGGTGCCAGTACTCTCACTACATCACATCGAGACTTCAAATTTGCCTATTTTTCTCTTTTTTATCTAAGCATGCTTTTTATCGTAAGCATTTTAGTTAGAAATTTTGCAAGTTTTTCTTTTTTAATAGCAAATTGCACTACCTACATGCTGTTATTTTCGCTCAGGAAACAAGTATGAGACTCAGCACTGTCCAAATTGATGGGGGATGAGTGTGACACAACACTGCAAACGCTTTATGTCCAGGGGACATCTGGTGATCATTCTCTACGCAGACGTTGCACATTATAAAAATGATTAGAGAAATATTTTTAAAATATTATTTAAAAAGTGTAACTTTTTACAGAGACCTGTAGAGAATAGCAAAAAGCAGTTTCATAATTGTAGTTCAGTAACATTCTATTGCTTTTACTCGTAAAACAGATGTACCCTCTCTAGTGTTTGCTGAAATCAATGCTAATGAAGCCAGAGAACATGTTTTAGAATTCCTCTAGATTATATGCTGGGCTGGTTTTCTAAAATTTTCAAACATATTGACTCTTGAATTAAAACATGTCTGAACCTCTGATGTTGTATGTATGTTTCAGTGCCTGGGTTAAAACCTAAACAAACAAACGCCGTCCATCCTCCAAAGAAAAAAACCTTTCAATGTTTTGTTGAAAAATGTAAATTCCACTGCTTTTCAGAACTCTATTCAATAGGGATGAAGAATGCATAAGGTTAAATATATAGATTTATCTATCAGCAGAATTATATCCATGAAAAATGTGAAGAGGTATTCCTGACCTGCAGTTTATCCTGCTAAAGTGTTTAGCATCGCAGTTATATCATCAAACGTGGTTTTACTGGCATAACTACTTTGACGGAGAGTGTTCAATGTGTATGTGGTAAATTATGCTGGAAAAGAAAGGACTTTATATAGAGCATGAACTACATCCACATTAACAGGATTTTGCCAGCAGAGTGTATCAGCCAAGCAATCCTAGTATGGTCTTGCCTAACTTCAAGGTTTCCTTTGACTTCATCGTCAGTGTAAAAACCTGCTGGCAACCTTTGCACTCTGCTCCTGTAATTGACAACACAGTGCCAGGTTATGCCACCCACAGAGACGCTCACTCTCATCAGCATACCTTTCCACCAGCATATTGCTCAGTCTCCACATGATCAAAGACTGGATCAGAACCTTCTTCAGCATATTTACACGCCTGTAACCATCTACCTATAGGTCTCATGATCAAAGATGCCGAATTCTCATGTTGGTGCCAGAAGCATTTGGAATTCTTATCAAAAGATATATACACAAACACACATAAGATGAGGCCATGTATTTCAGTTCCTAATGCAGATATAATTATTTTAACATCTGCCATTCAAGTTTGGATGTTCTAGGTTTGTTTTTCCTTTCTTCCACAGAAAGGAGAGCAACCATTAAAAAGTGTGATTTGGAATTGAACACCAAAACAACATGAAACAGGTCTGAAAGGCTCCCGTTGCTTTGGTTTCAACCAATAACACGTATCTTCACAAACTTTACTTCAGCATTTCCGCTAACAGTGGCAAACATTATTGTACTTAAGGGCATCTGTTTTATTTCACTGTCAGCTAATGGTGCTTATCAGCTGTACTCTAATATTCCCAAGCGTACGTCATATTGCCAGTCAAACAGCGTGGGCATTTTTTATTCTTTTAATATACAACTTCTCATAGTTTTGCTGAAAATCACTTCTGTATCAACTCGTGCATGACGACTTATCTGCTCTAGAGAAGAACAAGAGTAACTTTGACTTAAAAAAGAAAAAGACTGGAGTTAAGTGTTTATTCACATCTTCTAATTACCAGAGTATTTTTCTTCCCATCTGTTTACCAAAGTAGTGAGATCCAAAGTCTTAAGATAAAAACAAATTCCCCATAAACACCATTCATCTGAGTCAGAAGACTTCGCTCGTTAATCATTTATACATACTTTACAACTGTAGTTATCCACAGGAACCAAAACAAATGAGAAAAGGATTGGACCCCAGAAGTGTAATGGGATGGAAAAGCGGAGCACTGGCCTAACAGATGTGGTTTGAAGTGTTCTGCTTGCATATAACATATGAAGAAAGATCATTTCATAGGGAAGCAAAACCTACTTCACGACTCCAGTGCCTGCTGTGTTGATAGGGAAGAAATGGAGCCTGTCGGTATGTGTGATGTGCTCTGATAACTCTAGCCATCACTTTAGCCTGTCGTCAATGAAGTAACGAGGACGTTATTTACAGAAAACCATATTCACTACCTACTAACCCAAACTACACTGCTTCAAAGACTTCCACTCATGGGCTTGATTTTTCTGTAACACAGTGAGTACATTCACACTGCAATCTCTCAATTACTTTTCCTGCCTAAGTAGATCATAAAAATACATGGTCAAGGAAAGTTTGTTGTTTTTTTTTCACGTATTAGTGAATGCCAGACAAAATCTGCTATTATACTTGTTTATAACCTCCAAGAAAATTTTTTCTGACTTTCAAACCTCTGTACCTCGAAAGTCTGTGTAGAAAGTCACAATTTCCTTTTCCTTTCAGCATTCATCCACACTTATGCACAAATTCAGAAAGACACTTTAGCCCCATTACCTCTCAAGGAAACATTTTCCTAACTTAGAGCCACAGACACCTTAAAATTGAGTCTATATAAAGGAAAGTTAAACACCTCTGAAATACAGGGCCGTGTCTTTAGATAGCTAAATATGGAGGTAGGTGCCCAACTTTTAGCCTTTATGTTTGACCTCATCAGCTTCCAAATTCCTAGGAGTAAATACCTTTATCTGTATTTCCAGTCTACCACTGAACACGCAGTGTCATTTAATAATGAGATTTTTGCCTACAGCATACATTGAACTCCATTCTCCTTGAAACAACTGGGTCAGGATTCAAACTAGAATAAATATGCAATTTTACATTCCCAGTCCTTTTGCCAACAGCTGAAGATCTTTAATATCTTACTGGCCAAAAAGACCGACAACCTTTAGAACTGAAACCTGACATTAAACACAAGAGAATATTTTAGTGGTTAATTTATGGGAGTTAATATAGGTAGGACTGTGATCCAGAACACGGCTCTATAATGCCATTACCGCACACATTGGAGTATCTTCTTCCATTTATATCAAAGAGATGGAAAGATACTATGAGGACAAGACCTGAATTTGAGTTAGAGACTGTGACCTCTGTGAAGTCTTAACCACTTAAAATCACAGTCCCTGGGCAACAATGCACTGTTGAGCTCTGGTTTTGTCAAAAAGCATATACATGAGAAAAAAGGAGGAAGTGTTATGACAGCCTGCACCAATATTCACAAGCATCTTCTACAGAACAGGAATAGAGGAATTTAATCCTACAATTAAAATACATTAAACAATACCTGGCAGGAGCCGTTGGGTAAATTACTTTTATATGTTCGAAAGCCATGTCTTGATTCAAAATTTGTTTTATCCATGTTCGTGCTCCTTGGCCAGTATCACCTGTATCACACAGAAGAGTACAACAAGAATTATTCTGTGCATTTAGAAAGAAAACTATACAATGTCAAATATATTTATACCAGACTGCCCTAACTTCTAAAGCACAAAGTCAATCCTCCAAAATGCTAAAAAAGAACTTTCTAGAATAACCTCAACCCCCTTTCCAAGGAAGATAGACTCAAAACTTTCCAGAACCAGACTACTTAACAGGCCTCACAGGATAAAGTTAACAAATGGCTTAAGTACCTCCTAAGCAGGCACAAGGCCTTACCTCTTACTTGCAGTTTATCACTGTTATCAGCAAATAAGGTAAACAAAAACTACTGATGAACACCTTAAAGTGAGATAAAATATCTGCTGCTTGATTTAGAAAAGATAATTACTTTTACTACAGAATTTTACGTTAACCCACTTCAAAACCTAGTCAAGAGCAATAAAGAGGATCTTCACATTTAATTATGGTAATATTACACATAGGCTTTAAGGGAAGCATCAGTCTAACACCTCCAACGTTTTCTAAAAGTGCAAGAGGTGAGTCTGAGTTAAAATATCTGGCAGGCTCCTCAAAAACCATATTCCCACAGTTTTGCTTGAAAGCTAGGTGAGATCTGACTCCCAAAGTGTTTTTTCCTAGTCTTATCAACTCAGCCTATAGCCAAATCCCCTGCAGATTGAAGTGCTATGAACAGATACACCGAATGAATTCTTGCACAGACAGTATGTGTTCCTTTCAAACAAATATACATACGTACACCGGACAGTTTCTAGAGCTTGTCTTTGCATCACTGGTATCTTCAACTGTAACTTCACTGACGCCTCTCTGAACAGCATGCACACACAAGTCTCCACTAAGAGTTAAACAATGCTTCACGCTTGAGGAAACCGGCCCATCAAGGAACATGGTTCATAGCAGGCAGTAATACAACCTGTACTAATGTTAAACCTAAAAATTTGGTGGGGATTTGGCAAACCGGAATTTCACTACTGCCGCTCATGCCACAGGCCTTTAGTCTTGTCTGAAGTCAAGGCTCCCACATATTATCAACTCAAAGTGCTAATCTGAGTTAACAGTATCCCATATTACTTTACCTCGAATAGGTCAGTTTGACTTCAGAAGTCCCTCTATTCTTCTCAATAAAATGGTCAAATGACAAGAAAAAAATAAAATCACTGCCCTAAGACAGGCTTACTGCCACCTTACAAGGGTTCATCTGAACCTCGCAAGAATGTACCAATTTATTGTTACAACGATTGTAATTCTCCAATGGAGAAGATTTAGTCTTGCTTTAGCACTCAAACAAAATTCAGTGATCTTTATTTACACATACAATTAATGCATCCTCAGAAATAAAGTGGAAGGCAAAAGGATCCAAATCCAGCTTTGCTTTTTTTTCTGTTGAGCACAAGTGGCATAACCATGAAGTTCTTTCTGTTTGACCTAAATGCTCCAAGTGACTAATAAGCAATAGTCTCGCAAAACTGACACAAACCTTATTCTGTGCTATGTTAAACAGTAAAGCCAAAGTTAAAGATATAACTGGATGCTTCAGAACACATTCCCACAAGCACCATGCTTACGTGAGTAGTATGGTCTGAAGTCCAAACACACCTCTGATCCTTAGTAGACACTCTTGACATGCAAGGGTTTCCTCATGGTTGCTGTCACCTAATCTATGAACAACTTATCTTAAGGTGGCTTGAATAAACATTTGTTTTTCTTTTTTTTTTTTTTTTAATTAGAAAGCAAAAGCTTGGCAATTACTTGCACAGGACCAACCCTCAGGTAGGTCAACATAAGCAACTATCTGAATACTTACAGAACTGGGACTTAGGTCTTTACAAACTGCTTCATGGTACAGGACATATCTTTTGTTATTTATTCATATTTAATTCACAGAATTTGAGAATAGCAAAATTAGATTATAAAACTGTAACTAATGTAGTGAGCACGTACATCTAAGTTAAACTAAATAGAAGCATCAGCTAAAAGTTTTGCCAAGACCAGCAGAAGCATTTACAGTTAATGGAAGATAGTTTGGCCACAAAGTTCAACGAAAACTCATTAAGTAAGAGAAAATTTAACTATGACCTTCTGTGGGTCAAGAATCCCCATGGTCCAAATGCTCTGCAACTGCTGTGAGAACCTGCGTGCAGAAGTAATGCATTTTGATTTGGTAAGAACAGAATTTGGAGGGGAGGGAGAAAGAGAGGAAACTGTGACACTAAACAAAACCCAACAGCCTTCTGAAAAGTTTATCTGTCAGGCTGTTCTTACATTTTACCATGATATGTTCTTCTGAACACTACTAAAAAGAAGCGAAGAATGCATAGACAATTCTGCTTTGAGTATGTTTCCAAACCCGAAACAGATGGATGGCAGCAGTATTTTTTTCCCCCCCATCTCAAGTAAAATATGAATTATTTTGCTTTCAAATACAGCTTGGATTTCCAAATTTTCTTTCTGTGCAAAGTTTAAACTTAACAATATGCATGTTACAACATGCAAAGTTTTAAACCTAACTCTAAAAAATTATTATACATTTGTTCTATCCATTTGCCTTTCCTACTGAGATACCAAATGGATCCTCTATCTAAGTTTTATGTACAGCACCAGGAATTTCCTAGTATTTTTCTATACTATTTTGCATTTACGTTCTCCACTTGTTACAATTTGTCTGGAGCAAGCATTACGAACAAAATGGATTCATGCCATTTGACTGCCACTTTCCATCACAAGCCCTGTATAGAAGGCACCAATTCAGGTTCACAGGCCAGCCCACAGCAACAGCACTGCGGCTACTTCTGTTTTAAATTCTATTCTGTGGAACTGTTAAACAAAACCAAATAAAAGCACCCTCGTACTTCCCCATTGCAAACATTATGAGTGAAATCATATCAAAAATGAAAAATTGTAGAGTACTTTAACCACATGTGCATCAACCTCTAACCATAATCTTCCCTTACTCCTCCAACACGAGAAAATTATTTCCTCAAGCATTAAAGCATTAGCGTTAACAAGAGAGCCGAGCACATCTTATGCACTTTCACTTTCATTAATTCACAGAATTTGAGAAAAACAAAATTAGATTATAAAAATGTAACTAATTTACTAAGTACACACATCTTTGTTAATAGAAGCATCAGCTAAAAGCAAAACTAAAAGAAAGTGAAAGAGTTGAGCACCTCGCCATATGCACATGGACAGATCAACAAAACTGATTCCCAAGGCCTTCATAATAAAGAACTATGATTACCAGGGGTTTTTGCCTTTTTTTTTTTTAAGTCCTGCGGACTCTGTTGTTGTTATTTAGCAGGTTAGAAACAATCTTTAAGACAAAACACCAACAAAACACGGCCTCCCCTCCTGCCTTCGGGCTGGCCACTGATGCAGGTGACTGCCGTCTGCCGGGGGTGGCCACGCCGCCGGTCCGGACGCTGCTACGAGCCTGCTCCAAGTCTACTAACACTGGCTTTGAAAAAGTGACAACAAGCGGATCCTGAAAACGCCAAGAGAGCCACTTCAACGATGAAAATCACTCTCTGCACGTGGCTACCCCTAGCGTGGACGAACGAAGAGAACGCGTTTGTTCCCCACGGCGAAGCAAAGCAAGCCAGGCTGGTGCGTAACGGCACCGTCCCCGATAAACGCACCCCACGGGCGCACGTCGGGCCGCGGACGCCCCAGCGCTAGACGCAGGCCACGCACCCCGCTATGCCCACGGGGGCTCCTCCTTGCCGGCCAGCGCCGCGCTGTCCCCGGGGGCGGCTCGAGCCACGGGGACGGGGCCGGCTCACACCCCTTCTCCTCGCTTTCCGGCGGGCCCGTCCCGCGGGGCTCCTCACGCAGCACCGGGCCGCCGCGGCCTGAAGGGGCCGACACCGCCCCCTGCCCCGCCGCTCAGCCGGCAGGGCCCGGCCGCGCAGGAGGAAGCGGCTGCCGCCACACCGGCCCCGCGGTCGGAGGCGTCCTTCCCCAGCGGGAAGCGGCGCCCACCGAGCCCCTGCCCCGCGCCCCGGCCCTGCCGCGGCGTAGCAGGGGAGAGAAGCGGGGGAAAGCAGCCACCTGAGCCGTGCAGGAAGATGAGGGAGGCGGTGTGCCTGCCCGCGGGGGACACCACGGTCCTCTGCAGCGCTGCGGGCGCCGCCATGCCCCCTGCTCTCCTCCTCCTCCTCCTCCCGGCCCGGCCCTGCCGGTAGCGCGGCCCACCGCGCCGGCGCAGACGCGGCCCAGCGCCCGCCGCGCCCCGCCGCTGGGCCGGGCGGTCACTCTAGGCCTTCCCTAGCGCTGCGTTCCGCGGCTGTGGGCCCGGGTTGCCCACCTCCCGCTCTCCTCGGGCGCTGGTGTCCCCAGGAGCAGCGCTTCCAGCCCCAGACGAGGAAAGTTCGTGCTTTTAACTCCATGCCCAGTTACCAAACTCTATAGAAAATACCATATCTCTACAGACCGCACGTTTAGAAATGCCTTATGATAGTCAAAGTGGGGATTAACG
>VZSC01019431.1:609826-623406 GCA_013398225.1 Steatornis caripensis
GCTGTATGTGTTTGGAAAAGCGATTGGGCTTCAGCCTCCAGGTGCACGCTTCCGCTAGTCAAGGCCCAGCTGGCAAGGGGAGGCAGGGGCTCTGATGACTTCTTCAAGGCAATTCAGAAAGTGAAGGGCCTGCGAGGACCCGTGTTGCAAAAGTCCAGTAGAAACCGGAGAGCTTGCCTGACCTTGATCCACGTCTGAGCACGGCTACTCTGATGCTCTTGGTAGTCTCTACTGAAATGCTGTTGGGGGATAAGGAGTAGGAGCTTTCTTCTGCACTGTTAGGTAACCTACGCACATTAAAGGTCATAAGACTTTCTTTTTCATGCGATGTGTCAATTAACCACCTGCCTTGGTGCATCGAGGTCTGCGGCAGTGGAATAAGGATGACCGGGCGTAAACTCTGCTTTTGCCGTTTCACTAGCCAGGTGCCGTGCGAGCCAGGGGGTGAGCAGCAACTTTACAGATTAGTTTTGCAGTTCATCATGAAGTATTTTGGCAAGCCGTAGGGGCACACCTGTTAGTCCTTAAAAGTGTAATGAAACCTTAGCCTTTTGAGGTAGCATGTTATTACCTTCAGAATGGCCTGTGGGTTAAGTAGGTGAAACATCAGTGTGCGTGTAATATGAAGAGCGTGCTGTGCTTGTATTTCTGTTCAAATTACTGTCCTGACTACTATTTTCCTATATATTTAGTTAGGGCACCAGTTGAACGTGGACTGACAAATGGCATGTTACGATACCCCTTCAAAACGTATGCAGCTGTCTTTTTAATATATCTAGAAGCATTCTGCAGAGGGTCCAAGAAGTAAATAGAAGGGAAAAAAAATCCGATGGTTAGGGAAATTAGAAAATTACATGGTGGGGAGGGATGAAAGAGATAGCTAAAATTTTCTACAATCTTGGTTGCCCAATTCAAGAATACAAAATCTCAGCAAAGTAGTGCCGCCATGAACAAGTCAGTATTGGCAGTGAGACACACCTTAATTTTCATTTGACTTGCAGCATACAAAAATAATTGTGGTATTAGTCTCAGACATCAATGCTTTTTTTTTTTTTGATTAGCTTAGCAGGAAGGTTTAATCATGATTATACATATTTGCTAATTTAACTACACTTACTTGTAATGTTTTCATTTATCTTGCCGTCTTTCATGAGCATTGTCATTTTTGAGGGCTATTATATGTGAAGTATCACTGAACAAAGGGAATATGTGACTGTGGACAAACTCTTCTGCACAGTTTCGACAACAAACCATGATCAAGCCTTTTTAAAGCTTATGGTTTATCATTCCCTGAGTTACAAGCTTGGAGGTAGAAGATTTCTTTGTGCCAACAAATAAAGCTCGGTGCCAGGAACAAAACAGAGAATAAAATAGCAGACCATGCAAAAATAGTACTCTAGGTTTGGAGGATTTTTTGTGTTGGGTTTTTTTAAAGAGAAATAGTCAAGGCATAAGATTTATTCTTCTTTTCCATTAAAAAACAAGCAGAGGGCTATATTTACATTTCCCTGAAAGGAGAGAACTGTAGGGCTTCAGGGGAAAGACCAATATTTTTCAAAAATTAGAGACAATATAGCCAGCTGTGTAGAAACTTGTGAAAGAATAGGAGCTCTGAACAAACATAAATGGAAAAGAGCTGAGTTATAATTCTGATGACAACAAATTTACTGTGAGAACTTGTTATTTATACCAGAGGAAAAGCCTTTCTTGTGATGTTTGTAAGTGTATTAATGATCTTGAACATTAATTATATTAAAAATATATTTTAATGATACTAAAAAAAACCAAAACAGGGCCAAAAAAACCTTCTAAGAGTGATAGAACTGAATCAAGTGCTCAGAAATGGCCAGGAGATGATTATTTCATTCCTGGGAGTTTTCTGTTGTTAGAGGGATGATAGAGTCCCCTCCCCTGCCAGTTTTGCCTTCTACCTGGAGAAGGAGGGGAAGTAGGGAACATGCTTGGAGTAAGAACTACGAAAGGATTACAAGTATTTCGCTGGGCCAAACCTATGAAGCAGACAGACGCAACCCATGAAAACCATGGAAATCATGGCTGCTGCCCTACTAACCTAGCCCTACTAACTGAAGGACTATCCTGAATGAACTTGCAATGTGTTAATAACTGTAGAAAATTATAGGCAATATGAAAATAGCTCGCAAATTTTGTTAAACTAAGTTCCGATGCTGATGGTGTTTTACAAATCTCTCACTGCCGACATGTAACATCTCCAAAAGGAATTTATTACATTTCACAGCGTCAATAAAATGTCCTCCCACACCCTTAAAAACATACTCTGTTGCAATTGCTTCTCTTTTTAATTTTTTTCTGGGCTTAATGAAATAAATTGATTACATTTTGACTGAAATGCTAAATAAATATTGAAATGTAAACATGTGGCCATATTTAAGTTTTTTAAAGAAAGTAAATGTTACATGTGAGCTGCTTTTTGGTCCTTAGGATAGGCTTTTGTTCACAGCGTACTCTGTTGCGGCTCTGTTGTCTCACACTGATCCTATCCAGAAGAAACCAGAAGAGTTTAATTTACTTGCAACCATTTTGATATTTTTCTCATTTAAAATGGCTTTGCACTTTAAAATTGACTTTAGCTGAAAACAATATGTTGCAGAGTAATTTTTATTTCCAGCACGTGTACATATATAACGTCCAGAAACACTGTTATAACTGTATATGCAGAACTAAGGCTCTTGCGCCTCACATGGAAAAATAGTTTGAAGGTATTGTACAGTTACTGTTGGGGTTTTTTTTAGTAGATGAGTTAGGCCACAGAAGCTTCACTGATGGTTGCAAAAAAGTATACCTGATTCCTACTTGATTATATTTACATTTAGGGGATTTTGACAGAAGCAGGGATTTTGGTATGGAAATAATAGTATCAAGTATTTGGATCTTTGCGCACACACCCCCTTTCTTTCTTTCTCAGTATCATGACATTATCATCACCATATCAGAAGATCACATCATTAATATCTAGTCTTTATTGCTTGAGTGATAGCTATCCTATACTTACTTTCTTCATTATTAAGGCATTAAAATTAAGTGCTGAATTTCTTTGACTCTTTTGTACATTCCTTCCCTCTCCTATCCTTCTCCCAGTTTTTTACAGGCTGAAGGGTCTGTCCACTGTTTTTGAGGCCATCATGTCCGTTACTGTGATCTGGTAGAAATAAGCAACTATCCTCAAATTTGCTGATGGTTTCACTCATTGGAAGTCAGTGGCAGTGCTTTGACATAGAATTTATATCACGTGGGGTCTTTTTAGGTCTCCTCTTTCAGTGTCCATCATGGCATAGTTTATTCTAAAAAGTTCTTGTAAACAGTTCTCTGCACAAGTGCTGCAGCAGAGGTAGGAAGTGCTGCAGGCGTTGCTATACAGGCACACAGCCTCGTGGTCCATTTATCGTGCTAAGCTGTCATACCCTCACCAAGCCTAATAAAAGATGTATTTCCATTCATATTTTTGAATTTAAAAATTGCGGGTTTTAGCCAGTGATCAACATTCAAAATAGGTAGATTTTGAAAAGTTTTTTTTCCTGTCCGGTGAGAAGTGTATTTTGATGCTGAGTTCTCCTGTTCCTTACTAGAAAAAAACCTCCCTGGCTAGGCTCCATCCTTAGTATTGTGCATCACAGGTATGATTTACACAGATATGATTTTGGTGGGGGAAATCATTCCACAAAGAGAAAAGCAAGTTGCGTTCTGCATCTGAATACTGTCTGGCACAACGGGATCTTGACCCAATGTTTCTAGTTACCACAGCAAGGTAAACAAGTAATAAATAAACAAATCATGTTCTTTTTGGCCCAAGAGATAATTGGTACTTAGGGTCCTGTGAGATAATTTTGCTAGCAGGAGCCAGATATTTACTGCATGCCATCCAATTTGTTTAAAAACAAATGAGGGCACAGTCCCAGGGACAACAGGAGGCAGTTCCCTTCTTCAGAAATCTGAGCCTGCAGCTAGCCAACAGCCTGCCAAAACAAATCCAGGCTTGGCTGCATTACTGATGCCTGTGTGTTTCTTCTGCTTGTTCTTTGCAGTGGGTTTGCTGCTTCTGAGTCATTTGGACGTCCACCACCCAGCTGCTGCATCTGCAGGCATCTCCCAGGCAAGCTCCTTGGCCCATCTTGTTCAGCTGATAGCCCGCTGGAGCCTGGAGGGATGTTCCTCAACCAGAATTCCCCAAGGAATCTTGCAGACATGCTCGGGGCTTACCGAAACACATTAACACTATTCTCAGCAAATAGCGAAGCTGCTTTCTATTAACATGTGGACTGGTGGTGTCTGCCTTTTGTTTAATATGTTGGTGTTTAGAGCTTCAACTGCTAACTGGTATGACTGGTTTTACGTTGACTTCACAGCTGCTGGCAAAGCTGCTTTATATATCAGACAGTATTTCAAAGATGCTCACCCTGAGTAGAAGCTCACCTTGGCCATGGGAGGTTGAGTTCAGGACTTTTAGGGGAAGTCTGAAGCGCCGTGGGAGGGTTTGGCTCCATTGGAGCTCTGCCTGCGGGAAGATGTTGGTACTGGGACTACAAGATTTTTACAGTCTTTAGTAAAATTTCTGGACTCGGAATGAAGGCTCCTTCATCAATTTAAACTATGTATCTGGCAAGTTTGTTTCACCTTGTGATTTCTTTGTGTGTTTTGGTATTTGTCTTGAGGACCAGTGTTCTTGCATATCTGTTACTGAATATGAATCTCAGGTTCTTGTTGCTTGAGGAGGACATAAGCACACTGAACTGAGGAAAAAGCTGTGAAAAAATGAACCTGAAAATCCAGACATACAAGAAAAAAAACCCCAAGAATGCTATTTTAAAACTCTCGTAATTTTGACTATTTTTTTTTAAGTTCTGATTTATGAATTAGGAATTCTTGAAATTAACAGGAACGCTCTGGTGAGATTCCTGCACTGGAGATCATAAATGAGTGTGCTCAGATCTGTGCTGCCCCGTTCTGCATTCATGTGTACGAGTCGCGCGCGTTAAACATACCATGCTCTCAACATAGCTGTGCTAGCAAGCTCTCTCATTTTCTCTGTAGAAATGCAATCTATCCAACCAAACTGTCTCGTGTCAATGTGGAGTACTTGTGCCAGTATAAATTGGAAGTCTGAAAGAGGGCTTTGCTCATATAAATACATTGGCAAGACTTTATACAGTCACAACAAAATCTAAATTTTCTTTCTTAATGCTAAAATCTGGTTTTGGTTACATTACTGTCAGTCTGGAGTAACTCCCTCTGGTTGACCCAAAGATAAGTTGAACCCAACAAAAGAGTCTTTTAGACTCACAACCCTGTAATGGCATTAGAACATGGAAATGGCAGAAATCACTTTTTTAATCTGCAGGGAGAAAGTATCTGTGTTCACATGGGTTTTGGTTAATTCACCCCCTCTGAGCCTGAGCAGGTAAAATGTCGAAATTTATATCAACACTGGAAACATGTAAAACAGAACTCCTTGACAGACCTATTTGTTGTTTTCCTCCTGCTTTCATAGCAGTGGGACTTCATTCATATGGCTTCCATATTTTGGCATTTATTTGTCAAAACTGGGGCATAGGTGCGAGCCTTTTTTTTTTTTTTTGTGCCAGTTTACGTGATGCCATAAAGCAGCATTTTTCATTTTTCAGCACTTACCAGCTCAGCTCCTCAGCTGTGCAGCACCACACCCTGGTGTGAAACTTATAGAGGGATAGTTCTGGCACGTTTATATTTCCCTGAATTTATAGCATTTCATTTGGAAAAATGATTATCTTGTTCACGTTTCCAGTACAATTTTGTGACTGTTTGACAAGATCAACCACCAAGACCTTTGGAAGACTGGAAACCACAGGGTATACTAAAGATAAGTAGTTCCACTTTCAGACAGTGGATTAATGGAAACCCCATTTCTTTAAATTGAATGTGCTGTATTATAAATTATTTTAGTGTCAGTGCACCAAATTCTTCTAAAACAGTGCATCCAACATGCATATACATACATACACGTATAGTATTAATACCGAGGAAAGCTGAATGGTGCAATACTGTACTCCAGGCTTTTAAGATAACATTTGTGATGCCTTAAGATAAAACACTGTGGTGGATCTTTTTCATCATAGACCAGATTTGGTACAAGGACATACAATCAATACATTGGAGAGATATGGATTTGATGGGTGGACTGTTCGGTGGAGGAGGAATTGGTTGCACAGTGGCATCCAGAGGGTAGGGGTCAATGGCTCAACGAGCAGATGGAGATCAGCGGCAAGTGGTGTCCCTCAGGGGTCTGTATTGGGAAAAGTACTGTTTAGTATCTTCATCAGTGACATAGACAGCGGGATCGAGTGCACCCTCAGCAAGTGTGCAGATGATACCAAGTTGAGTGGTGCAGTTGACACATCTGAGGGACAGGATACCATCCTGAAAGACCTGAACAATCTTGAGAAGTTGCCCCACATGGACAAAATGAGGTTCGACAAGGCCAAGTGCAAGGTCCTGCACTTGGGTCGGGGCAATCCTCAGTATCAGTACAGGCTGGGGGATGAAGAGATTGAGAGTAGCCCTGTGGAGAAGGGCTTGGGGGTACTCGTGAATGAAAAGCTGGACGTGAGCCAGCAATGCACGCTCACGACCCAGAAGGCCAACTGTATCCTGGGCTGCATCAAAAGCAGCGTGGCCAGCACGTCAAGGGAGGTGATTCTGCCCCTCTGCTCTGCTCTCATGAGACCCCACTTGGAGTGCTGTGTCCAGCTCTGGAGCTCTCAGCACAGGAAAGACATGGACCTGTTGGAGAGTGTACAGAGGAGGATCTTAAAAATGATCAGAGGGATGGAACACCTCTGCTATGAGGAAAGGCTGAGAGAGTTGGGGTTGTTCAGCCTGCAGAAGAGAAGGCTCTGGGGAGACCTTACTGCAGCCTTTCCGTACTTAAAGGGGGCCTGTAAGAAAGATGGGGACAAACGTTTTAGCAGGGCCTGTTGCAATAAGAGAAGGGGTAATGGTTTTAAACTAAAGAGGGTAGATTCAGATTAGATACAAGGAAGAAATTTTTACAATGAGGATGGTGAATCAGTGGAACAGGTTGCCCAGAGAGGTGGTAGATGCCCCATCCCTGGAAACATTCAACATCAGGCTGGACAGGGCTCTGAGCAACCTGACCTGGTTGACAATGTCCCTGCTTACTGTGGGGGGTTTGACTAGATTGTCCGTAAAGGTTCCTTCCAACCCAAACTGTTCTATGATTTTTGCTATGATTTATGATTGAATATAAAACTAATATGCAGAGAGAACATCATATGTATTTGTTATATTTCTTTTTCTTAAGGGAAATATGTTCCAAAATAGTAGTTCTGTAATCTCTGATAGTTAGTTCTGTATGTAGTATTTTTTCAAAGTATTGTATTTTTCAAGGATACAATGTATGGTTGGTCTTTACTGTTTTGTTTAATTGGACTTTAGGTGTGCAGGTATCTTTTTCTGGGTCAGTAACATCGGCCTTTTTCTGCAGTCAATAGAGGCAGTGGGTCTTCTCTATGGTCTGTAAAGGGGGCCTTCGGCAGTGAGCCCAGCAGTATCCGTCTGAAGCCTGGACATCTCAAGTTAGATGAGATTAAGCACATTCTGAGTTTCTACTTTGGTTTCGTGCTGTTGGATTCCAGCTCATGGCTGTACCATTATGAACAGGTCACTGGCGATGATGTCTCTCAGATCAGAAGTCTAATTGGGTCTCAGTTTGGAACTCTGTAATTCTCATTGGAGTGTGATGGCTGTGTGACAGCAAAATAGTTATGACCCAGTTCTGTCGTGTCTGAAATGTACCTACATTTTAAAATCAGCACCATCAAGCTAGCAATAACAAAGTTTTGTTTTGTTTCCTGCAACAGAGGAACTGTGGAATTAGAGTACGCAAAATATGAACGGGTCACTGTAGAAAGGTTACCCACCGGGTGCTGGATCTGCTCTAAGCCTAGCTGTAGAGCAGTTTTCCCATTACATATCTGAATGAATTCTCACGCTTGTGAAAACTGCAAAACTGGGCCACCTGTGGATAACTGGATGACTCCATTCTGAGTCAATTAGCACAGGGAGAATTATGTAGAAAATTAAATAATTAGATTTTCAGACAATGTGAAACATCTAAGTTACATTTGTGTAAC
Organism: Steatornis caripensis; assembly: GCA_013398225.1. Taxonomy (NCBI): domain Eukaryota; kingdom Metazoa; phylum Chordata; class Aves; order Caprimulgiformes; family Steatornithidae; genus Steatornis; species Steatornis caripensis. The sequence goes on from VZSC01019431.1 coordinate 617,992, forward strand.
ATAATCAGTGTTTCCAGAAAAAACAGGAAAGAGACGTAGGCATGCAGTATGTGAACAAATCCAGCACGAAGCATTATGTGTTATATAGATGCAGATTGCTCACTGTTGTCATGAAATGTGGCCTTGGTTAGATACCTGTGATTAGAATAGAATTTGACAGTAGAACCATATTGCTTTAAAAGAACTGACACAAAAATACTTCAATGTTTGAATTAGGAAGATCCTTGTCTGGATTTCTGTGTTTTCCATTATGCAAAATTTAGCCAATGTTTTCAAATGAATTGTGTATTCTTTCCAATTCAAAGAGAATTACTCAGTCGAATAAACCCTGCTGTAAGTTGGTCCTGTCCAAATGAAAGCCAGTATTACGTGAGAGCAGTTAGTTTTCGTGGTCCCTAGCATAAAGCATGTGATGTTGGGAAGTTCTGAACGTTTGAATATGCTAATTATTCTTCCCTTTGCTCTGTGGTAGATGCTGTTTTGCTGTATAAATTGGCTCAGGAATCTGCATGTTTTTGTGATGTGCTAGTTGCCATCTGCCTTGGAGATATTCCCATGCACTTTTGTTGATGCAATAGCTATAGTGTTTTCAAATGTTGATACTATGAAAATGTAACGTGATTGGGCTTGGACAGGTGCCTTAAACAGACCACCCATCATATTTATTTTGCTGCCAGTCAGAACAGGGAAACTTTTGGGTAAAATGTTAAAGTGGTTTGAACTTTCCAGATAGATAGAGGATAATTCGCGGTTCGTTTTAAAAGAGATTTTGTCAGTCCTGAAAAAAGTCTTGCTTAGCTGAAAGCCACCATTACAATCCAAATTTTCAAAGCTTAGCATTGAATTCGGTTTCACTTTTCAGTTTTGTTATTATTTTCACAAAAAAAAAATTAGTTCAAATGCCTTATTTTTTCTAGTAGAGAAAAAACCGTAAAGAGTAAGCTGGAACAGTATAAATTTGTTAGTACTGTTACTCTAAGTCAAATGCAGAGCAAGCAGCTATATTTGCTTATGTTTATAAAATGGATTTGGTGCACAAGGTACATCAAAGATTCTGTACATATATATAAACAAGAATGTTTAATGTGGACACATGCTTAGATATGGTGTGGACACTGAAGCTTACATACGCTTATGTCACGAACATACTCGGAAACCACTGGTTTTAAACCCAGTAGGAATGTTTTATCGCTGCCAGTTCTAGAAAAATAACAAAGTCAGGGTTCAAACCACTAATACAAACTATATACACAATAATATACACTCATACATGTGTTGTTAACCTATTTGATGTCTTGGTTTTACCTTAGTAGTAGCAGAGGCGAAAACTGACTTGAAGTCTTAACCTTTTCAAGTGCTAAGGAGTGGAGGTGACACAAAATTNTAGCCCTGTGGAGAAGGGCTTGGGGGTACTCGTGAATGAAAAGCTGGACGTGAGCCAGCAATGCACGCTCACGACCCAGAAGGCCAACTGTATCCTGGGCTGCATCAAAAGCAGCGTGGCCAGCACGTCAAGGGAGGTGATTCTGCCCCTCTGCTCTGCTCTCATGAGACCCCACTTGGAGTGCTGTGTCCAGCTCTGGAGCTCTCAGCACAGGAAAGACATGGACCTGTTGGAGAGTGTACAGAGGAGGATCTTAAAAATGATCAGAGGGATGGAACACCTCTGCTATGAGGAAAGGCTGAGAGAGTTGGGGTTGTTCAGCCTGCAGAAGAGAAGGCTCTGGGGAGACCTTACTGCAGCCTTTCCGTACTTAAAGGGGNCCGTCTGAAGCCTGGACATCTCAAGTTAGATGAGATTAAGCACATTCTGAGTTTCTTCTTTGGTTTCGTGCTGTTGGATTCCAGCTCATGGCTGTACCATTATGAACAGGTCACTGGCGATGATGTCTCTCAGATCAGAAGTCTAATTGGGTCTCAGTTTGGAACTCTGTAATTCTCATTGGAGTGTGATGGCTGTGTGACAGCAAAATAGTTATGACCCAGTTCTGTCGTGTCTGAAATGTACCTACATTTTAAAATCAGCACCATCAAGCTAGCAATAACAAAGTTTTGTTTTGTTTCCTGCAACAGAGGAACTGTGGAATTAGAGTACGCAAAATATGAACGGGTCACTGTAGAAAGGTTACCCACCGGGTGCTGGATCTGCTCTAAGCCTAGCTGTAGAGCAGTTTTCCCATTACATATCTGAATGAATTCTCACGCTTGTGAAAACTGCAAAACTGGGCCACCTGTGGATAACTGGATGACTCCATTCTGAGTCAATTAGCACAGGGAGAATTATGTAGAAAATTAAATAATTAGATTTTCAGACAATGTGAAACATCTAAGTTACATTTGTGTAACATAATCAGTGTTTCCAGAAAAAACAGGAAAGAGACGTAGGCATGCAGTATGTGAACAAATCCAGCACGAAGCATTATGTGTTATATAGATGCAGATTGCTCACTGTTGTCATGAAATGTGGCCTTGGTTAGATACCTGTGATTAGAATAGAATTTGACAGTAGAACCATATTGCTTTAAAAGAACTGACACAAAAATACTTCAGTGTTTGAATTAGGAAGATCCTTGTCTGGATTTCTGTGTTTTCCATTATGCAAAATTTAGCCAATGTTTTCAAATGAATTGTGTATTCTTTCCAATTCAAAGAGAATTACTCAGTCGAATAAACCCTGCTGTAAGTTGGTCCTGTCCAAATGAAAGCCAGTATTACGTGAGAGCAGTTAGTTTTCGTGGTCCCTAGCATAAAGCATGTGATGTTGGGAAGTTCTGAACGTTTGAATATGCTAATTATTCTTCCCTTTGCTCTGTGGTAGATGCTGTTTTGCTGTATAAATTGGCTCAGGAATCTGCATGTTTTTGTGATGTGCTAGTTGCCATCTGCCTTGGAGATATTCCCATGCACTTTTGTTGATGCAATAGCTATAGTGTTTTCAAATGTTGATACTATGAAAATGTAACGTGATTGGGCTTGGACAGGTGCCTTAAACAGACCACCCATCATATTTATTTTGCTGCCAGTCAGAACAGGGAAACTTTTGGGTAAAATGTTAAAGTGGTTTGAACTTTCCAGATAGATAGAGGATAATTCGCGGTTCGTTTTAAAAGAGATTTTGTCAGTCCTGAAAAAAGTCTTGCTTAGCTGAAAGCCACCATTACAATCCAAATTTTCAAAGCTTAGCATTGAATTCGGTTTCACTTTTCAGTTTTGTTATTATTTTCACAAAAAAAAAATTAGTTCAAATGCCTTATTTTTTCTAGTAGAGAAAAAACCGTAAAGAGTAAGCTGGAACAGTATAAATTTGTTAGTACTGTTACTCTAAGTCAAATGCAGAGCAAGCAGCTATATTTGCTTATGTTTATAAAATGGATTTGGTGCACAAGGTACATCAAAGATTCTGTACATATATATAAACAAGAATGTTTAATGTGGACACATGCTTAGATATGGTGTGGACACTGAAGCTTACATACGCTTATGTCACGAACATACTCGGAAACCACTGGTTTTAAACCCAGTAGGAATGTTTTATCGCTGCCAGTTCTAGAAAAATAACAAAGTCAGGGTTCAAACCACTAATACAAACTATATACACAATAATATACACTCATACATGTGTTGTTAACCTATTTGATGTCTTGGTTTTACCTTAGTAGTAGCAGAGGCGAAAACTGACTTGAAGTCTTAACCTTTTCAAGTGCTAAGGAGTGGAGGTGACACAAAATTCCTGGGTAGAAAACTGGTCATTAAAATAGATTGAAATAGAAGTGAACAAGGTTAAACAGAGTGTTATCATCACAGATCTGGAAAATTATCTAATATTGGATCAGAAAAAATGTATGTCAGAACAGGAGTGCTTCTTGTGGTAACTGATATCACAGTTACCAGAAACAGAATAGCACAGAGGGAAAAAAGATCGAGTGAAAAATAACAAAGCAGACAGTCAGGATCTTGTTCTCTGAGAGGTTAGATGCAATTAAGAGTAATTCACTTAAATTATGGCACTGGAAGATTGGCATAAATAAGAAGAGAATTTTGCTTGTGGTCACCCCAGCAAAAATATGGGACTGGAGTTTAATTTTGAGGTGACCTTAAAAAAAAAAAAAAAAAGCAGCTTGTTTTCATGTAAATGTTCGATAATCATTCTTGAAAAGAAAAAGCGTGCTATAGAAAAGGGATTGTCTGTGAAGATTTTCATAAGGAGCAAGTGAATCTTTAAGGATCTTCAGAACCATAGCCACATTTTGGACTTAGTATTGGCTGGTGTTGTGCCAGAGAGGAAGAGAAGACTTAGGTGTGGTTGGTCGTTTCTGAAAACGAGATAGTGTTGACAATTATTAATAAGAAAAATGAAGTCTCACGAGAGGATGGCCTAATGGCAGAGCTGTTAGCTTCATCCAAAAAGATGGTCTCACATCCTTGCTGAAACGTTCGAATTACATGAGAACAGTGTGTTTTCCCAGATGGGTGAAAGAGAAACATAATAATCTCTGCCTTTAAAAATGATGACAGAAATAGCTGAGAAAATTATGCCACAATTATCTTGATTGATCTCCTACTGAACTCTGCACACAATCTAACTGTCTTTGCTAGGAAAGAGGTCAGGAAGAAAAAATACACCTTTTTTTTAAGAAGATGACCAAGGCGAACTTGGGTGAAGTTTTTTCAAATGAGTGTATTTGTATATTAGAGACACTGTGGAAGCAAAAGTGGCTGCTATCTAAGCCTTCTTTAAGCTAAGCGAATGTTCAGTACAGGATCAGGTAAAAGATTTCTATCATGGTCTTGTTCTATAATGAAGAAAATCAGTATTTTATTCTGAAGAGTGTCATCCAAAATATTGCAGGAAGGTCTTGAACAAGCAAATACTAATTCACAAGTGCTCAAACCGCAGTTAGAGTGTGCAAGGATTTGATCTTAGCTTCAGTTACTAATCATGATATGGCTTTTATATCATGTTTTGCTCTTCAGATACAGAGAATGAAAAAATCCTGAAGTCTGTAACATTGTGCAAATGTTTATCTTCTGTACATGTAGGTACAATTGTGTAGGTAAAAGTGGTGCAACTCAGGTTCTGGTTGCAACTCAGGTATATTTTATATGTGCACATAACACCGTTGGGTATGCTGTCACAGTAACTGTATGCACAAATTGTTCTCATACTTCAGTCAAAGAAATACTGAGGGTTTTGAACCCTTGGATTTTTATTGAAGATGGTTGGTCCTAATTTGTAAGTGTAGAGAAATGGTCTAAAGACCACTGGTGTGAAGTAGATGCTCTTCTCATCACACCAGTAAATTGAAAAAAGGGTTCAGAAAAGTAAATAAGGAATTGTAAGTACTGAAAGGATTTCGCAAGCCGGGTGAAAGCTACAGAATGGGAATAAATTGTCCTGTTATATCTCATTTAAAT
>VZSC01019432.1:8210-44952 GCA_013398225.1 Steatornis caripensis
GAGGGTATTAACTGTTTTATAAAAGGAAAATTACTCAGATTCAATTCTGCCTTTAAGTATCAAAGACTTAATTAAAAAAAAGCAAAAACCAGTAGTTGGGTTTTTTAATTTTTTTTAATCCTCTCTGAACCCATATGCTTCTTTATCAATGTAGTTGTGCCCGAGAGAAACAGATCCATGAAATATATAAGTAAGTAAAGCATTGAAAATTCGTCAGTATTTATTCAGAGGTCTGGTCAGTCATGCTGTATTTGTATTTCTTCCACACACGAAGAAAGGGTAGTATAGCCAGTCAATCCTCATCACATTCTGGTGATGTTAATCCTCTGCATATTCCACTTTCAATGTCAGCATTACCTCCATTACGTCCCTCAAAACCCAACATTTTCTTAAAGTCTGTGTTACATTTCCTCCTATGACCTCACCATACATCCACCCAAATACCTTATCCAAAATTTAAACAAGATTATAATCTGGTGACTTCATTAGGAACTTGACCTTATCTTTCAACAGCTCTGTTGGATTCAGTGTTGGCTGAAGCTGCGTTTTTGTCATCTAGCTGATTGGGTGGTGCTGATTTTAACTTTTTTCTTTAGCACTTATATTTTACTGGAAGTCTGTACATGTATTAGACAACCACAATAGTTGCCATTTCTATTCAGCTATCCATAAAGCACATATTCCCCTGACCTCACAGTTAGGTAAATAATTTTATTGTCTCATAGCTTTAAGTATACTCTGAATTGCCTATTTAAGGCCTTTACGAATGTTGGGTAATATAGCAAGGAAGATACATTTGAAGAGATTTGTATAGGAATTCTCAGAGTTAGGAGGCAAAGAACAACGTTCCTCCCAACAAATAGTTAATTTCTAGACAGGCTATAATCACAGAGGTTACCCAAGAGAAGGGACAGGAGGAAAATGCAGAGTCCTTGCTGTAATATGAGGAAAACAAATGTGTCCCAGTACTCAGTAAAATGATTAGGACTTAGTGATCCAAAAAACCATTAATATTCTGAAACACTTAGTTACCATTGTATCTACTTTCTAATGAAACCCAGTAATGATTTACCTGTGTTAATTCTGTTAATATAACTACATAAGATTATGAAATTATACATGTATATGTAAATGTACAGCTTTGGTGAAAGGCTCCACTCTGGCATTTGAATGATAATGCAGTACTTCTCTTTGCAAGGCTCAGTCATTGGCATATTCCATTCAGTTTTGGGGCAAGAAATGCCCTTGTCTGGGCATGTCCAAGGAATATTAGTATTTCCAAAGCAGAAGGAGGTAATCAATAGTTTGGGGAGGGAATTTTGATATTAGTTATTGGAAGCTATAGATAAGAAATCCTGGAAGAACAGAAGAAAAAGCTGAACTTGCATTTCAACTCACCCTAAAGAAAAGTTTGAGACATAAAAAGGAACAAGAGCCAGCAAATCTAGCCTTCTGTGAGGGAAGGTAAGGACACAGGATTTGCACAGAATGAGACTGACAAGGCCATGAAGCATCTAATCAGCTCATCAGCTGCATATCACAGGGTGAGAGGAAGCTTTGGAGCTTTTCTAAGTCATAGATGTGCACAGTAGAAGTGAGTGCTTCTATTTTCACTTCTTCTCACCTCTTTCTAAAGCTTTTTCAATTGTGTTATTTGTATTTGATAAATACATTATCTATTTTTCTTTCATCTTAACATAGCATGCACTAAAGGTGATCTCAATATAATTGGAAAATTCAAAGACCTTTCATTCCTTGGAGTAGAAATCTTTAAAAATAGGGTAATTAACTCTTTCGTGAACTGAACTGTGTCATTGTATGTTGCCCAGGTTTCAAATCATATTTCATGGAATATTTAAACTGTAACAGAATGTGCCTCTATACAGACCAGTTTGGGAGTTGGCAATTCAGCTGTTTGTTGACAATAAATGTTTTTCAGGACTAGTGTTATTTGGGAAAATTATTTGTCTTGCAGTACAACAGTGGTGAGTGTGCCTCAGCCACGTAGAACCAAAGGAAGTATGAAGGCAAAGCAGTCTAGAAAATGTAACGTCAGTTACAAGGCCAAATCTTCTATGCATGGGAAAGGATTTTGCATAATGCAAAAAAGTATCCCAATGGCAGAGTAGATCATGTCATACATAAAATACCTTTGTGGCTCTCAGTTTCCACTGACTATGACAAAAGGTTTTCTTCAGAATACATAGGATGCCATGGAGACTAAAACAAAGCCCTTAATCCCTGCCTTGCTGGTGCTGACAGAACAGATTTCTATACACACAAGGTATGGGATGTTTGACAAGCAGGAAACTGGGGACTGAGGTGGATGAAGGGGTGAAAAATTGCTTGCCTGTAGCAGCCCAACTTCTCCTCATAATTATATCGCAGGATATTAATTTGCTGAATTGGCTTTAATTCAGCTTCAGAAATATGGGCTTTAGGGCCTGCTTATCATGAAGCACATGACTACAAAAATAAACAGTGAGTGGTTTTATGCCTGGAAAAGAAGAAAGTTAGCTCAGTTAGTAACGTGGGAAAAGATTTATAGCCTACAGATTAACTACACAAATGTAGGAAAGTTTGAACCCTCTTGTCTTCTATGCGCTTGTCTTAAAATGCTGAGACAACTTCAGGAATCTTCTTGGACAGAGTTCAATCTAATTTTTCTCATTCCGTACACTTCTAATGCCATATGCTTCTTGTGATGTTCTTACTGAACAACAATAATTTTTATTTTAATGTTGTATCATCAACTTGTACTTGTCTGTTATTGGATTATGTGGGTCACAGATCACTGGACCACACCTGTACGGGAAGGATGGTTCAGACAGGTGTGTTAGCTAAAGGCAATGTCTCACATACTGCTGTCAGCACTACCCAGTGCCAGTCTGGAGTGGTGAACTTTCAAGAGATCGTGCTATTTCTCTGTGGTCATTGATATATTTCAATTGCAGGGGGTGCTAACTAGCGTGCACTAAATCAAGGGAATGAAAGGAAATTCTCCTTTTCAAGTTTCACATCTGGCAGAGCTTCTCCCTCATTAATTCCAGGCAGAGCAACCATCCTTGCTCTTTTCCTGTGGGTGTCAGGAGGGTCGCATGCTGGAGCCAGCCCTGGTAAGAAGAGAGGGTGGTGTTGCTGGCATCCCCAATAAGGGACTCACCAAGTGTTACCAATGCTATGTTGCACATAGTGAACCAAGGAGGACCCAAGTGGACTTCTGCTGAAGCCAGTGGTATATCTGTGCCCTGAGTGCCCAAGGGGACGCTATGGTACTGTGTCACTCAGGCTTGTTCATAATTCAGGATGATTCGGCCTCCAGAGCCAGAACAACTGAGACCTGAATGAATTAACCAATTTTTTGCCTAATTCTGCACCTTTGACAAATTTTCTGAATTGCATTTTTGCGTAGTCCTGGTGGAGATCCTATAAAATCTACAGAAGAAGGCAACAAATACCAGCTGCAGATAATTTATATTTTATTGCAGAGTATTTCTTTGTGACTGTAAATTAAGGGTAGGATGTACGAAAAAAAAAAAAAAGGACACTTTTCATTGACCTCAAAGTGTTGTCGACTTCTCTTACTCTCCTTTTTATAAGTAAGATACTTCAGTTTTTCTCTCAGGATACTTCAGTTTTTCTCTCAGGAGAGATAAATTGATGGTGATGCTGAAAGACAAAATAAAGTAATTATGTTTTCAACAGAGATACTAACTTAGAGGTGGTCTCTTAGGGGCTAACATATTACCTGCATTTTACTTTAAAATGACATTGTAATTGACTACTATTAATTAGCTTCATTTGTAAGGTATGTGTACTAAACAAATGATAGATGTAGTTGTTCCTATTCATAAACACTAAATTACCAATAAAATTCAAGATCAACAGTGATGAGATTGCTTTTTAGACAGCACGCCCATTAATCCAGAAGCAGTCGATTCCCGAAGCAACCTTTGCAATCGTTAAATAGTATCTATTTACTATGGAATTTACTGATCAGGACAATTCATCACTTACAAACACCTGCTTTGACTCAGAGTACACACCTTTTTTCTTAAGCTAGAGAAGCATTTCTCTGGCTTTACGTTATTCGGTCGTGGTTGAAAGTCAACAAAAAGATACCCGCTGATTTAGCAGATTTTGGATTAGGTCCTGGGCTGCTGTGCTAAAGAGCAGGGAAAACTATGCCTTCTCAGTCCTGTGTTCTATCTGGAATATGATCATGCAAACTGTGGATAGTGTTCATACTGCTTCTTATATCTTGATAGGATCCATGGCAAGGGAAGACTCAGCTGTGCTGCATAATGGAAAACAATGAACAAAACAAGTACATCAGGGTCTGTTGCATCTGATACAGAAATACCACTGCAAGGAATCCTGTTTCAGTGCTGGGCTTGCAAGACTCAGGCTATTCTCCAACCCTCTTGATTGTGAACTTAAGCTCATGTACAGATAAAACCTGAATCTAGCAGAGTCTATTACACAAAGCTCTGTGGGAAATTAAGTGTTGTATTCCTGTGTCTGTTCCAACCCTGGAAGCAGTACAGCTGTACTAATGATGTTCTTCGTGTATTACTAACCACCCTGCTGGACATGGAGCTTTGTATCCCTAGCATGGATGATAAACAGAGCACATTACCTCCTCACAAATAAATGAGAGCTGGCTCTATTTGCCAAACATGAATATGTGTTTCTAATGGATGTGACACGTAAACTTGAAGTTATATATGGACTTTTAGACCATAAACTCCCATAGGATGCTTATTGACTTCTTTATTGTTAACAAAAAAAGAACACTGGCAAAAAAAAAAAAATTGTGAGTTCATCACATATNTGTTTCTAATGGATGTGACACGTAAACTTGAAGTTATATATGGACTTTTAGACCATAAACTCCCATAGGATGCTTATTGACTTCTTTATTGTTAACAAAAAAAGAACACTGGCAAAAAAAAAAAAAGATTGTGAGTTCATCACATATAGAAAAAAACCTCCTTAATATCTTAAAGTTTTTAATAGGCTTTTGCTTTCCTATCATTACATATTGAAAACAATTAGAATTTTGGTGTTTTACAGCGTAACTTTGAATACTTGATTGCATTGCTGTAAGAAGACCTGAAACAAACTGTTGGAGATAAATATGAAAAGAAACTAAAATACAGAGAAAACAATGTAACAAGCAGTAAGTAAGAGTAAATATATGAACTTGAAAAAAAATACATAAAAATAATGCTCTATTGAGACAGAAAGACGTGGAAAAACTGAAGAATCTTGTTAAATACAATCAAGGTACGTCTCAAGGAAACAGAAAGAAAAAGTTAAGGAGTGTTCATTGTCAGTTGAAGATATTTGGATCAGTGCATCAGTCCAAGCTACAGATCCATTTAATCATGTTGATCTGTTGAACTGCAGGCATTTGGATTTAATGAAGATAATTATGAGATTCTTTGCACTGATACTATGATTATGGTTTATTTTAAAATGCTGGCCACAGGACAAACGTTGTTGTCTTTAAAAGTATTCCTTAGTCTATCATTCTACTTTATGCAAATATGTTTAAAACAAATGCGTAAGTGTCAAAGGGCCTTAGAAAGACAGGGACTTTGAGTAGAAATTTTGTGCAAGTCTCTCGAATCTACTTGTAAATCCAAAGTCCCAAGAGTCTTTCAGGTTTCAATTCACCTTGGGTGCTGAGAAATTGGCTGATTTGATAAGAAGAAACAGTATTTGAATATTTTCATATATTCAGTTCAAGATTGGATAGTAATTCATTCCAGGCTAATATTAATGACAAAATTTGGCTTCTCAGTATAGACTCTCCATATAATAGCAGTATAGACTAGTGAAGCTCCATTCCTGTTACTAGACCCACACATCTTTACATTATCTGGAGTTCCGGCTCAGCTACAGGCACTTATGCACATGAATAAACTTTTCACATTAATATGCTCCTGAAGCCTGCAGAATAACACTTGAATAAAGAAAGGCATGTTTATGCATCTATTGGGTCATGCTTAATTCCCACAATGTCTTTATTTTTGAATATGTCACCGATCCAGGAGTCACTGTTAAAAATTCCTGTGCATTGGAAAGCTTGCATTCAGGAAAGAGGGTGTCGCAAACTCCTACATATTTCAAAGGATTACATTCTTTCTAAGGAAACAGAAAACTGTGGTGAACAGCAGCCAAGAAATTGCCTAGTGAAAAACTGAAACAAAAATTGCTTTTCTGAGATGAGGTAAGAAGGAATGGGTGGAGAGGGAATTTTTACCTGATCCAAACACACTGGCAGCCAGTTTAGTATTTTTATCTTGGATTGTGGATCCAAAGCATAATCCTATTTTCATTGGCAGTGAAGATCTTAACCAGCACAGATAATTCTTGGCTTGGATTACACTACCAAAATCTCAGCAGTTTGCCAGTTAACTCAAGCAGCTGCATTTCCTTTAAGAGAGAATTACCTGAAGATAGATTGACAACACTGATCTGTTCCAAGTCAGTTTCTTTTATTGTTAGACCATTTAACTACTGTTTTTTCTCTGTGATACTGGTTTTTATTACAGTTTGCACGCTTTTCCAGGAATGTAGCAAATCATGTACAACTTGTAATAAAATGGAAGCCTGCAAGCAATAATAGAAATCATTCAGAATGCAGTGAAAATAGAATATTTGTTTCTTTCACACTTTGAAATTACACAGCCAGCCAATATAAATCACAGATACTTTTTTCACCTGTTTCACTCTAACCTAGACAGGTTCACTAAGTTCTGAAATTTGGGTGAAGGGGCGAGATAAGAAGTAGCTCATTTGGGATAGCTTGTGTATATCCAGGAGACGGGACTGCTGGCAATGAGTTTCCAAAGTAAAGAGAGAGAGACACAAGAGCAGTGTGGTTGGGTGTAGTTTGTCACTTGCCTGGGGTTTGGTATGAGAAACCCAAGAAAGAGTTTTCTTGTTGGTCTTTAAAACCAATTCACTTATGAAGTAAGCCGAGTCAGAGTAAAAAATGTATTATTATTTCTGCCTTTGTTAAGGTATTATTACTATTTCTATTTGTAAATACTTGCAAGACATCAAAATACTCAGGTAGACTACATAAATACCTTAGGAAGGATAGAAATAACAGATCCACCATTTCCTCAGGAAAAAAAAGCAAACCAAACCAAACCACTACTTTTTCTGTTTGATGACACTTACTTTGGCTGCAAACGGTAGAGCTGTGGTTGTTTTACTTCCTGATAGCATATTTCTTTGCTCTGTCCATATGCCCAGGTTTTTATAGGTTGAAATAACTCATTTCTCCTTCACTGTATCATCCGGAGCATGGTAGCTGGAGAAGAGTAACAGAAAGGGTGGGAAGTTACTTATCTTGATTATCCTGCACATCTGAAAGTGTTTTGATGTTCTGATCCCCACTGATAGCATGAACAGACTTTCTCTTTTATCTTTGTCAAATAATTTTTAGGTTTTGACGTATCTGCCTTAACAGATCAGTTGCTCAGGAGAACCTGGGCTTATGTTAAATCTCTCACATCCAGGACACAGCCTGAATAATTTTCCTCCAGTTTCCAGCTTGGTGTAACTTGTCACAAAATGTCAGTAGTTCATCTTTTTCTCCCATTTAAATGATGACACAATGAATGACCACAACATGCTTTCTGCATTGATTAGTAGTAGCAGCTTTCAATGACCAGTCCTAGACAGCCATTTAAAAGACAAGAGGTAAGAAATTTTAAAAATGGCACAGTGTGAGAATTTCACCATTCTTCTTGTAGAGTCTTTGTAGCAGGTCTTTGCTCCTGCAGCAAAGGGATTACTCATGTAGTTGCTAAGCACAAACCTGCACTCCATTAAAAGCTCAGTTTAGCAGCAAAACACACGCAGCTCAATAAACCGAAATAAAAAAAAAAAATTAGAAAGCTAATAGTGAAGGACTCAAACTAATTTATGCATGTTTAGCTTCAGTATCCAAGTATTATCTATTCATCCAATGTTTGTTGTGCCCTGTGTTTATTGTGCATTCTGTATAGCTGCAAAGACGGGAAGGGGGCCTGGACAGCAGGAAAGTTAACTGCTTACCTCAGCGAGCATTCCTGACTAAGGAAGGTAATGCAAAAGAAGGATTGATCCCAATGGGAAACTACAGGCTTTCTCAGGTGACCTTTCTCATGAGGTGAAAGAAGTAGCACAATTATTTACATAGGTATGCTGCCAGGGAATTCCCTGAAGTGGTGTGACATGGAGAACTCCTAGCCAAGGCCAGCGCTGCAAGTTGCGGAACAGACCTTATCTCCCTTTGCTCCTCCCAGTTTCCACCTAGGTTTAAATATGCTTTGATCTCCACCCCTGCTGTAACTGTAAGCAGGAGTTTATTCTTAGCTCCTAAAACAGAAGCAAGAAAAGAGTGTTAACTATTTCTCTTATGAAGATTTAATGAGATGAAGCAAACAAATGACTTAATCTAGCTAGAGATTTATTCATGGAGTTTTTGCTTTCTTTAAGTAAAAAAATCAAAAGTAATGCCAGCCTGAGAAAAAGAACTTCTGCTTTTAGTGCAATTGCAAAGAGAGATTCCAACTTGTACTAGCAAAATCCATATTGCCCAAGCAACCTGTGCAAATGCAGAAATGTAAGAATATAGTTTCTAGCAACTCAGCTGTAATCGGCTTACTCATATCTATGGCATTCAAAACTGCATGAAATAACACTGTTGTTTTGCTTCATTTGTGTACACATATCACGTAACTGAGTTGTGGTGAGGAGGAAGCAGTGCTATTTTCTTTCAGGTTATGTGATTTGCGGAGGGGAGGTGTTTCGATTTTTTGTTGTTGTTTGTGTCTGTATAAGATGCGTATTCCTCACTGATAATTAAGCATGTGTTAGCAGAAGTCTGTTAAAGAAGCTGCATTTGAGTTATTCAAGTACAAAAAAGCATGCAGAAATATTGTATTCTGCAAGTTAACTGTAATTTTCAGGAAGCTTTCAAAATGTTTACATATATAAAGGGTTAGTGAGAAGATTTCCCACCAGCCATTGCTGCTATAGCAATATTGTATGAAGAAAAAGGAAAATACTTACTGATTTTGTTTTTCTTTTCCAGTCTCTGCTATCTACAGTGAACCATGCACTGAATTTCTGCCTCTGGTGGTGTAATATTCCCTCTTCCATTATAATATGCTTTGCAAAAGGCAGAATACAAATACCATGATAAGAAACATTTACTCATAATTTTACTCCATTTTTTCCCCTTTCTATTCAGGATAGTAAAACACAGGCTATTAACTAATGTATCTTATTTCTGAGCTGATAATAAGGGATTGTAAAGAGATGGTGGGGCAGAGACCCGTCCATTTAGATAGTTTAAATTACAGCTTAATGGGCTAACTCCACACTAACCTAATTTTGTATTCTTTATCTTCAGCTCTGTGCTACTGATCCTACTCCCACATGGATTCTCTTTCCATTCAATATTCAGAAAGTGCTTCTCTGCTTTATATTTTAGAGACTAAATAACAAACATTCATAACCTCCCCATAAGAAGCTGACATCCACTGGCTGCGGATTCCTCCTCCCCACACAACCTCCTGACATGGAGAGGCATGAAGAGCATGGAAAGCAACACCCTAGCTGCAGCATGGGACTGTTTGCTTGTCCGCGTTAGACTCTGCCAGACAGCTGTGGAAATTCCCTTCTTGCTGGATCCCTTAAAACTACATTGACCAAAAGGACTAATGAGGAAACTTTGAAGAATATAATGCAAACCTGTCCAGGCACAGGGATATCCTTAAAGAGATATCCTTAAAGACAGATGCCTAAATCAGTATATTTTAAACAGCCATCTTGAATCTAGTACTGTTTCTAGCCCTTCTTTTGCCAGCTCCTTAGCAGTGGGTTAGCTGTGGGTATCGTCAACCCATATCACCATTGTTATTAACCACTTTTTCAAACGAGCTGACCAGATTTGGGTGATTTTCTTCCATTAAAATGCAAAAAAGTGGGTTGAACAGAGAGAGCATAGCAGTTGATGCAGAATGCAGGACCTTGTCTTCACGGCGGATACCTAGCGAGGAGTACACGAGCAAGGCAATGGTGCAGTGGTATTCTCCTGTAACAACCCCCATCCCGGCTCTTGCCTGTCCAGGGGATGCTGGCTTTGTCACTGTTTGGATCTGTGCACAGAGCAAGTTTCATACTCTTAAAAGTTTTAGGAAACAAACAACTTCTACTGCAGTGCAGTGCTCAGGTGTAGAGTAGGACCTCAGTTAACACCACAGGTAGGACAAAGACTAGTGATTGAGCTGTCTGGTAGGTTACATTTGTTTTGTATTATTTATTTCATTATAAATCTAACGTAACTTCATGAAAATATGAGACGTTATTTTGTGCAGTCAATGGCTTTGAGAATGTACTGGACGGGATACACCCACTTTTTAGACTTTCAGATGAGCTATCTAAAATAGGAGCTTAATCCTTTTATATGCTTTTACTGAAGGAGATACTGGTTTTTCCAACTTTGAGGTTCAGCTTGTTATGGAAAAAGTCATTAAAGTTACCCCACTTATGCTTTCTAAGAATGAAGGTTTAGGTTTACTAGAGTGACACAAAACCCATCAGATTTCCTACAAGTTGCCTTGCAATCTTACTGCTTCTGAATAGGTCAACTGTTGAATCTTTAAAAAATTCGTTAAGATGGAACCCAATTAAATAAAATGGAACACAAAGTTATTTTCCTTTCCTTTGTAAAAGACCGAATGGTAAATTCACATTTCTGTCTTATGTTATTATTTTTCCACAGAGTACTCCTCCGTCCTCTGAGAATTGATGTCGTCTTCTGTCTAACAATTCACTGTTAACCACACTCACAAAAATTTGCAAGATATAAAAAGTACAATGCATTCACACTTTTTTTCTTAAATACTGAATTATTTTAGTTCTCAAGGATCCTTCCTTATTGCAGTAATTTTTAGCTTTATGTGCATATATTTTTGCTTCCTCTAATGTCTGGGAAATTTCAATAAAAAGTTTCTATTGGAGTTAATGAAAGAGATATCATAACAGAAATAAGCCATAGGGTTTTGTGCCCATATGTTGACCTGGAGTTTCCTATTAAGCTACTGGTAGTTGAGAGATGATTGTTTCCTTGCTGGATATTTTACCTCTCCTGAAAAAAAAGGATGGCTTTGCTCATGCAGGTCAAATGTATTCCCAGTGCAACCTCACTGAAATCAGAGGAATTATATTAGAAATGCAGTGTTTGCTGCATGAGGTTTGTATTGGTTAGGTATAGCCTCTTTCCTTCACTTTGGAGGATTTCTGAGATTCATTAACCTTTCAGAGCAAGTTTTATGCCAAACGTTCATTTTGTATTAAAGGTTGGTTTAATTTAATATTCTCTGCAGCAAACAAAGCAGTAGTTCAATTTGAACAAAACCTTTAGGTTATCCCACAGCGAATCACTTACAGGTGGTTAATAGAAAGTGACGTAAGAAAAGGAAATACAGCAAAATGAAATGCCTCTGAATGTTCAAGAGAGGAATCAATTAGTAAAGCAAGTCAGCATGATAGAGATAAAAGAACTGAGGCTGATTCATCTAGCTGTTGAGCCAGTTTTCTATCAACTTACTTAGTGCTAAAATGCCTTCACGGAGTTGTGTTACTGTAGCAGGTATCCGAAGCCAGTAGTTTCACTGCAATTTAATGATACACCTTAGTCCTCACAAGTGTGTCTAGCTGAAACTATTTTCCATGAAGCTTGGAAGCAACATTAAAATAATGTGTTTATTACCATAAACTGTGCACCCATAAAGTTTGAATAAATTTGAGAATTTCTTGACACAAAGCCAATAGAAAAATTCTTTGGTTTTTTGATTTTCATAGAGAATCGTTAATTTAACAGCACTCAGTCTGGGATAATATGCTTTTCCTAAATAATAAGAATTTTTTTTTTGTACCAGGAAATAGCAAAATAGTTCTTTTTATATTTAGGTAGCTTAAGCCCCATATTAACTAGAAGTTACAAGCATATTAGTAGTGAGAAGGAAAAAATGCTCTCACTTTTTTTCCCCAAAAAAGCTTAACAAACTCCAAAAGTTTAGAGTTAGGATTAAACTTCAAGGCAATTAAAGAAGTCTACAGTGTGGAAATATGAGTTTGAATCAATCAATTAACCCCCACCTAAACTCTACCTTGAAGTCAGACCATAAGTTAAGCAGCCATTTAATAATCAATTCCTAATAGCTTCTATCATTTGAAGTCGAGTAATCCGACTACTTTTTAGCACAACGGACATTACAAAAAAGTTTATATCATCACCCCATTCTTGTGTGCCGCTAGGTTTGTCTTCCCATTTACTTCTGAATCCCTTGGCCAGTTTTAAGCCAAGTTAACTGAGGGCTGAGCTATCTGAGCTCCCACACGTTTTATGGAAACAGGAACTAAGCCAGAGAAGAGAAAGCTTATAAAAGCCTCTGTAAATACCCCAGCTGAAGGAAACGCTATAGTATCAGTTTGTGCACTATTAGGCACCAGAATGGTCGCATAGGAGATGATAGACATTTTCTGAAGCCCTCTGTCATGAATGGATCTTCAGCTGGAGCTCACAGGATCCATGACAGTGCTCAAATCCACATGAAACCACAGTTTGCTACTTCTAGTTTGCACATAACTGCTGTTTCTTGGCGATGCTGCTGTGGGGTCTGTAGTGCAGATTTACTCTATGGGAAATGCTAAGGTAAGTTCAGCTTCCCATCTGTTTGAATATTTCTGTGCACTGCTACAAAGTGAGACTGTTTAGTCTTCTTTGACTCTGGGAAGGGGAATGCCTGGGCAGAAAGCTTGGTGCCCTTCCCAGGAAGGGGGATGTAGCATCTGTTCCTCCACTGCAGTGACCACCAGGCGACTGGCTCCACGCGTTTGGTCTGTTTGTTGTTGACAGCAGTTCCTGGCTTTTGCCTTCTGGAGGACAAAAGTTTTGAGATTTCCTTGAGAGAAGAAAGGTGTCAGAGGTCTTGTTTCTGGTTTCCCAGACTCCCTCCTGGTGGCATGGTGACATTTCTCTGTCCATTTTGCTGCTGTTGTCTAGGAATTGTTTTCTGGCTGAGCTGTTTGCTTTCCCCTTTGTTGAAGAGCACTCTGCTCTATACAATGCATTTTTAAAACACGAGAGACATGAGAGCACGAGTTCTGGATCCAAATGTCTGTCCCACTTTCAAGTGAATAGGAACCCACTTTCTGCTTCTATAGTCCCCACAGCCCCATTGGGAAAACCCAGTAGTGCTGCCAAGATAAACAAACCTGTGCACAGACCTTCACATTTGGTATGAAGGCCAGGTGACAATGATTTCATGTTTACACAATTTTTCCTCCGCTATATGAAACCTAATAGCAAAAAATAAAGTCAGCTCTGAACAACCTTATAAAATACCAGCACCATTGTTGAGTACAGCTAAATTTTCAGCAACCCTTCATTTTTGCATCATACAAATTTATGAAAGGCATGCAGGTTCCTTCAGTACTGTCTGCAAGCGTTCAGCACTTCTCAGCGTAGAAAAAAAGTGAAGACATAGTTAACCAAATGCCAAATAAACAAATGTTGGGAATAAACTCCAAGTATTAGCATCTGTCAGGAATAGTGTTGGCTGCGTAATCAGTAGGGGTGTTGTTTTGCTGACATGCAATATGTGGACAAATGCAGTACGACGGAGTTGTTGCTCTGCTTAAGATAGCTATAAAATCAAATTAAATATCTCTTTGAAATAAGTATCCATTCACAAAGATTATTTTAGTTAAATATCAGTTGGCCATTTCTTGCTTGTTCTTTACTTAAGAAACAGCAAGAAAATCTCGTCCTTTCAAGCCTTGCTAAATCCTTCCTTCAGAGAATTCATGTAAATACAACTCAGTTTATATTCCAGAGGGTTTCAGTAGGGAATTTTCATGGTACATGTTAGTTCTCTCCTCTCACTGACAAGGATTCAAAAGTACAACCATTGATTTAAAAACGTACCAACTGCTTACAGCCAACACTGAGATGTTAAAATAATAAGGGTTTTATTTTCCTGTTCTCTATTTTGTGGCATGATTTTATGGGGGTTTCACACAAAATATCATAAGGTATTTTACACTTGGGGAAAAATAAGAACAGAAATGAAAAACGTTCTTGTAATTGACTAACAGCTTTGTG
This sequence comes from Steatornis caripensis, assembly GCA_013398225.1. NCBI lineage: Eukaryota > Metazoa > Chordata > Aves > Caprimulgiformes > Steatornithidae > Steatornis > Steatornis caripensis. The sequence goes on from VZSC01019432.1 coordinate 22,393, forward strand.
TGAGCATTAGTGTTTGAATGGAATCTAGAGGTTGAGACTGGAGCTGTTTTTGGATGTTAAATAAAAAATACATTTTTGATTTGTTTTTCCTCTTAGCTACAGTGATGGAGAGATGTAATGCAGTAAGTATGTTGTGGTACCATCCGTGACCTCAATGGAGATGGAGAAAATGGGTTTTTGCTGTCAGCTTCTCGTCCTGTTACAGATTTGAGTTTTACTCCAACATTACTTCCAGTCTAATTGCATTTGACCCAGCACTCTTGCTGTGCTAGTGTCAGTCAGCATAACTGGAGGCCTATGTAACAGAGAGTATTTATAGAGTAAGTATAATTGCTTGCTAAGCCCTAGAAGCATCAGCCTTATGAACTTCCTCATTTTCATTAAAATAGAGGTTTCTTTTCCATTTGCTTATGGAGGCAATAGAGACAAGGTATTTATGTGTCCTAAGTGGAAGATGCCTGCATTGAGAAATGAGGCTAGGGAAGCAGAAAAGCTTGCTCTATTTAGTGTAAATTAAATTAAAAATAGCAGATTGTGGTCAGGTGCAAAAACTCTTGCATATATTTACTAGCAAAATATTGATACATGCAAATTACTGATATTCGCATGTTTACATCTTAAAATTGCAGAGCTGTTTGTATGCTTGGACAGCTTATGAGGTGTTCTTTTAATTGCCTGCTAGTATTGATGGAGATAAATAGTAGTGCTCAACATGTAATGTTTTGTGTTTCTGCCATTACAAAGCAAAGTATATAGATCTGTTTGTTAGCCTTTGCACACTTGCATAAGTATTTCTTCAATTTGAGAGGGGTTTTGGCATTTCCGAATGAAAACCTGCATGTCATTGTGCTCTGGTATTCTGTTCATACCTGAAACCACTCATAGGTTAGACTTGTAATAGTTTGGGGCAGAGATTTATCGCTCCAGTATCAGGATATTCTATACACAATAAAGTGAACATACGACTTTTGTATCTCTAAAGTGAAGTCTGGAGCAAGTTGCAATATTAGTGCTTTCAGGCTCAGTGCTGCATGGTTCCAACTGCATCTTTAAGCATGATCAGCAACCTCAGCTTGGGGCTTGTGCACCCATGAGAGGTGAAAACATAGAACATTTTGCATCAGCAAGCTTTGCATTATGCATATATCCATTACTCTCCCAACTTGACGAAACACGGCGTGTAGGTTACAGCACAAGGCTGTCTGTATGCTGACCTCAGTTCTCTCTTTCCAGTCATTTTTATGTAATAACTCAAAGCAAGCTATCTTCAAAATGTAAGCTGTTTCATTTTCACAATGCAATCTTTCCTGTCCCATTCAAATTAGACCGTACCAAAAAGCTCTACCTTTTTGTGGATGTCCAGCGGGATGTCCAAAGCTATGTATTGATTCATGAATGTATTGAAAATCTGAAGGTTCATGTCTGTTTTCAGTCAAGATAATTTTAAAAAGGAAAAGTTCTTTAGAATTTTACTATTCAGGATTCTATTTCGTGAAATTAAAAATGAGCCAATGCAAGATCCACCTGCTGGGATCCTCTCCTCATACAGTCCTGTGACTTCCCAGAGATTCACATTCCCTGGGATTCCACATCTTTCCCCTCAAAGTAGATCTTATTTTCTGTATTTTAAGCTTTAACATAAGCTAGTCTAGAATAGTATGCCTCCTTTGCCTGGATGCTCACATGAAAGTTTTTAATTATTAAAAAGCATGAATCAATTATTTCTAGATTTCTGGTAGGTCGTGCCTTTCTTTGTCTTTGAGTTTACACATTTTTTCTAGCAACTACTCCATTTTTGTCCTGGTGCAACATTGAACCTATCACCAGCACACAGGCTGTGTGAGCCCTGAACATCAAAGGCACTGGTACATGAACACAGCTGTGGTCCCTCGAATTATATGGCGAACTGGCTTAGAACTTCTACATTTTCTCTCTGAAATCCTAGACAGAAAATAGTTGTGTGCAATACAAAACATGTGTGCTGTAAGACTGTTTAAGTTCTGGATGCATGAGACTTTCAGCACATGAGCAGGCAAGTTTTCCAGATCATGTACATTGAATCCAACAAATTCATCTCTGCAGTGTATGGATAGCAGAACGGGCAGTTCCAGAGCATTCATTCTCACATAGAGAAGTGTGATACGTGTGAGGCTCACTGTGTGAGCCTACACATCAAACAGTCACGTCAGATCTACTTCCGGACTTTCTGCAATCCCTTAGAAACCCTGGCAGCAAGCTGGTAGAGAGTGGCTCTTGCCCTGCAGCTGGTACAGTAAAAACATGACCCAGGCATCTACATTCTGCTGCTTCTGCAAACTGCANTGTGTGAGGCTCACTGTGTGCGAGTCCATTTTCCTACACATCAAGCAGTCACGTCAGATCTACTGCCAGACTTTCTGCAATCCCTTAGAAACCCTGGCAGCAAGCTGGTAGAGAGTGGCTCTTGCCCTGCAGCTGGCACAGTAAAAACGTGACCCAGGCATCTACATTCTGCTGCTTCTGCAAACTGCATCCTCAGAAACAAATACGTTCCCATTCCCCACAGGTCTGGACGGCTCCATCTCATGGAGGTCATACACTTGAGCTCANCGTGTGAGGCTCACTGTGTGAGCCTACACATCAAACAGTCACGTCAGATCTACTTCCGGACTTTCTGCAATCCCTTAGAAACCCTGGCAGCAAGCTGGTAGAGAGTGGCTCTTGCCCTGCAGCTGGCACAGTAAAAACGTGACCCAGGCATCTACATTCTGCTGCTTCTGCAAACTGCATCCTCAGAAACAAATACGTTCCCATTCCCCACAGGTCTGGACGGCTCCATCTCATGGAGGTCATACACTTGAGCTCAGCTGAGATGTGGGAGGAACAGAGGAATCTGTTTTCTGCCAATACCTCAGGTATGGTTCAGCAACAGGGATGTGAAGCACCCCTTGTGCATCCTGAGGTGGGATATGAAGTAGGACCCCAGTGTGGAGCCCCGACCATCACTGTTCAACAGCTTCATTAACCACATGCTTCTTCTGCATGGCAGCATCTCTGTGGAACTCATCAGCTTCCTCAGGTTCCCCAGGACTCCTGGCTGTGGTGCTTAGCACAGGACTGGTCCTGAGGTTTTGCTCCTGACTTTATGAACACAATTCTTCCCACAGTGAAAACAATACAATGCCAGATGAATGTCAAAGTTTTGCTCTTCACTTCCTAAAGCATCTATGATGTTATAAAAGCTTGTAGCACTACATTTTTAATGTGCATCACATCTGTACATGTCTAGAATGATCCCCCTATATGAACAACAGCTGAAACACCTCATTCTGTACGGCTGCCAAAACCCTTTATGTACATCACATTAGTCAACACAGAAGGGATTGGTTATTTTTATAAGGGAAATGCCACCAAACCCTTTTTCAAATATTTAAAATATTTTTGGAAAATCACATTTTTATAATCCGTATACAGCTGTTTCATACTGAAACAAAACATAATACCATACATGATAAACATCCCAGAACTTTGCCTCTGATTTTATTAGCTCCTTTGCACAGACAGATGAGACCTAGCACAAAAAACCCCAAGTAGCTGTGATATAAATCCACGTTTCTGTATGCAGTCATCTTGTTATGCATCATTTTGGCAGCATCAACAGCTCTAAAGTAGGTGCAGCTAAGGTAATGAGAGAGCATACCACAAGGGCATAGCATGGAAGCATCCCTAGGTTGAGGTGAAAGAGAAGTGCTAAAAGACATGGTCTTTTACGGAACAGCTGGGGGCTTGTTTCTCTGCTGGTATGGATCAGCCTGTGGCAAGCGACTGGGAAGGCTGCAGGTGTCTGACCGCCCCTGTATTTCTGTTGTAAAAACACCTGCGAGATGTGATCTGTGAGGTTGGTGTGACTGAATGTAGGAGTGGTCAGACCTTATTAGAGAAGACCACACTTTGTTCGTTTTGCTGATGTGAACATGTGCCACCAGTAAGACTCCAAAATCTGATACTTCTTTCTGCCCTAACAGCCTAGACATCAGTGATCGCTCCAGTACAGCCTTTCTTCTTTACATTTTGTTTTTTCTCTTCCTTTCTTCTGTGTCCTGTTATTACCCAATGGACCAAATAGCATTGTTTTATACTGTTCCAGAATATGCACGAATACAGTGAGTAGATTTACTCTAGACTTACACCAGTAGGACCAATAGCAGGATCTGGCACATTTTCTCTGTGAACACCCTGAACACTTCCTTTCTCTGCCCTCCCAGCTGGGTAGCTTCAGAGCCTGGCAAACGAGAGGCACTATTTGTAATGTCTCATTCAAACAGCAATGTGGTAGAAGTGGCAAATAATAGTTGCTTTCAATACAGAAAACAACATGCAGTACCACTCTTCCTATTTTACGAACTATATTAAAAAAATCTCTTCATGTTGATTGTAATAATTATTCGTGCTACTCCAGCCTACAGACTTGTCATTTAAGATTTTACTGTTAATCACTGCTGTATTTAGAGCAATTTTTTTTTTGTACATATGTCTGTGAATTTTAATATACTAAGGAACCTACTCAGTAGGGCGTAAAAGTTGATTTAGAAAATAAGATTTTAAGTACTTCCATGAAATAGCATATACCAAAAATATGCTGAAAACATTATTAATAAGGTTGCCAAATCAAGGACAAAAATGTCGATTTTGTGTAGGTATCCTTAACATAGAACAAAGGAGATTTTTTTTTCAATTGTCAAGGCTACAGTAGACAATTTTCCTTTAAATGGCAAAAGGTGTGCATTAATACTAAGGCTACCATGCCAGTTAAATTCCTGTCCCTGCTCTGACATAGAAAGACATTACATACTACAAAAGTATCAGAACTTTTTAATATGGAAAATGACATACCTCACTCTCAGCTTTGTTCCAAGAAAAGGGATTTGGGCTGATTTTGAAAAAACACTCAAAAATATAATCACCCAAAGGAAAGCATTCTGCCTGAGGACATGGAAATTTGGCAGAGAAACAAGGAAATAGAAGCACACTGTTATACTGAAGTGCTGGACAACATTCATAATGGGACATTTCAAATATCATATAAGCAAAAATAATAACACAATTAGTTAAATACTTTTCAAATTAAAGAAAATTAAAATTATTAACCCCTCTTTGATACAGGAGGTGTAACCTGTAGGGAGGTATGATCCTTCACATTCATCCTCCAGTCACTGGAATGCTCCGTGATGCCCAAGCTGTTGGAAGAGAAAGCAAACTCAGAGACGGATGGGGAACAGGGTTAGGAGGGAGTCTAAAGTCTTACTTAGCAGAGGAGTACCCAGCTAAACTAAATAGCCGTTACTTTCCTGCTACAGAGGGAAAATAGGCACAAATAACTGCTGGCTGAAGCCTCTAGTAATCACAACTTGGTATATTCAGCGCAGTTGCCTTCACAGAAGATCTGTGTGGAGAAACACCCATTTTTTATCTTGGGGTAAAACTGCTTCTAGGACTCAGATCAGGAGGTTTTGCACTAATCCTTTCTTTTGCAAATTATTAAAGCACTGTGCAGAGCGTCTGTTTGCATTGCTGGCAACCTTATCGCATGCTGGGCCCAGCCACATAGGGTCTGTGGAAACCTACTGAGAAAATTCTGAAGAAAGCCTGGTGACCTAATGATGCAGAACTTGGGCCAGGCAGAGCTGCTGCAGGGAACAGAGAAGGTGCATGCCCACTTCAAATCTGTGCTTTGCTGTTTGGCCCCCTGTTACACTTGCGGATGTTGAAATAAAGAAGCAGACCCAGACCCATGCAGGAGCTCCAGGAAGAAAAAATTCTAGAGAGATCTCTTCCCAGAGCTGCTTTTATCCCTAAGCAGAGGCAAGCAAACCCAGGAGCTCCCAGGCCAGCCTAAGAGGATGTTAATTACGTGCTGTAAATACAGCGCAGCTCTGAATTGGCTAGCGTTGTTGTTCTTTTCACCTTTATCCCAGAGAACAAGAGGCTGCGGAAGTGCATACCCTGTCCCTGATCTGCATTGTCCCAGACATCTGGCCTGAGGAAGAGTCTCCATGTGGAGCAGAGAGAAGTCTGAGGGGAGAGGTGGGGGAAGGAAGGTTGCAGAGCCAGAAATGCCCTTTGTCCACACAGGAGCAGAAAGATCAAGCAGCTGTGAAACCGCTCTTTCAGCAAACCGTGCTTTCTTGTTCACAAAGGTGGTGTTTTCTCACAGCGACCAGGACATGACAAATCCCCTCTTCACTAACTGCTATTTGATGCCAAGCATTCAAACAAAAGCTTATCTTTTTTGGTGAAAGACTATTCTAAGGAAAAATGTATAGGTATTTTCTCTTATGATGGCATCTGAGCCCTTTCACTAAAAGGTATAGCTTCCTACCGGAGGCCTCTTTTAGTGTTTTTCTCCCGTTGAAATTATTATTCTGCTACAGAAAGCAAAGGTTTTACCTCCCTTCCCATAAAAATTCCACCCATTTTAATAGGAAAAGAGAAATATTTATTTTTCCTGTTTCTGGTTCCCATCCAGACCTTCACAATCTTGTAATGTGTTTATCCTGGAAAACAGAGAAATATATGTATTTTCACCATATTGCAGATGGAGAAGTAAGGCAGAAGCGGACTAAATATTATATGCTGAGAGGAGCTCAGCCAGTGGCCCCATTGCGGTTCATGAACCCGAGTGAGGAGCCGTGTTCAAGTTGCTGCAGAGCAGTGAGGGAGCAATGCTCTGACAGTCAAACACCCATGCTGGGAGTGCCTGCGTGGAGCTAGAGCTCCTACTCTCACCATCACCCCATTGGTGATACCCAAACAGGCTCAGCTTGGGGCTCACTCATCTGGATAAAGGATCCACGTGACACGTGGCTACAAAATGCCTTTAATACCAGGTGTAGCATAGTTCTGACTGTAGGTCAAACATAGGCTGTGGGATGTGCCTCGTCAGTCCTGGAAGACGAAGGAGGGAGAGTTGTGCAGGGAATGAGCCCATTCCTTCTCTGTTTCATAACAGACCCAGGCTCCCTGCTCTCTTCCTGGGCGAGAAGGGTTGGGCTGAGAAATCTACCCCCTCTTCTCTTTCCCATACGAGAGCATTGCTTACCTATCCCCCTGCTCCTCTCGACAAGTGAGCAGAAGGGCAGGGCCGGCAGCGGCAGCTCTTGCCGCAGAGAGGTTTGAGGAGGGCTGCCCTGTTCGTGGTGGGGAAACACAGAGGAGGAGGTGGCTGCAGAGGCAGGGGAAGGGGGGTGTGGAGACAGATGGCTGCCTGCACAACGAGCACTGCCTGTGTGGGGAACAGCATGTGGGGGGTTGCACAACTCGGAGCGGCTCCCCCTGCAACAGTCCGGGCTGGATTACTCCTGTGGGCACTTACACGATGATAATAATCTCCTTCCCTGTCGATTATGACAGTACAGGGTGGCCACACAGCCACTGACCTCCTGACGTGCTGTATCTCTTCTTTCCACCCTTTGGTTTTGATTTGGGATTTTTCTGAATGCGACACTCCTTTCTGATTATTCTGGAAGCACTTGGGGGATTTGTAACAGTAATAATGTATGGTAGGTTTGGCTGGGAAAATTCTCTTTAACAAAAAGTGTTGAGGTTTTGAAACTTATTTTTGTTCTGTGTTGGAATAAAATCAAAGCCTTCCAACAACTGTTTTGGAAACTGAGCAGAGCAATCTGTTAGGGACCCACTGAGAGGTAGGAGGTCCTCGTTTGGAGCTGATCACAACAGGGTTATGGGTCTGGGTCTCTCCTCCCCTGAAAGTGGGCCCTAAGCAGGGACTATTTGGAGGTGCTGCTCCTTTATTCTGGTTCAGACTAGAAATTCCATTCTGGATCTCATTATGGAAAACCAATATATTTTCATTAGAAAAATTTCATTGCAATATATCTCTATTTTCTTTTGAAAACTCCAAGTTAACCTGAAATTGAGGCCATGCCACAGAAATTAAGTACTTAGGTTCTCAGCATTCATTTCATTTTTCTTCTAAGTATGTATTAGGCTACATCACTTAACTCAGTGTTTATTCTTTTACTTCTAAAATGTGCCATTTACAAAATAACAATCTAAATCAAAAACACAGCAACTGAATTTCTGTGGGAAATTGCCTGGCTCGCCTCTCAGCCACTGCTTGCCAGCTTCACTTCAGAAAATCATCTGACCCTGGAGCTGCCTTCAGAAATGCACTGAAGAGATTCCAAGGCATGTACAAGATTAATAAAATTTCAGGAGCAAGGACAGCACTGCTCTCCACCTCAGGGCCCAGTCAGGCTGGAGGGGTGAGCCAACAGCAATCTTGTGAAATTCAAGGAGGATCAATGCAAACTCCTGGACATCTGAGAGGATAACCCTGCAAGGGTGAAGGCTAGGGGTGGCTGGGCTGGGGAGCATCTCTGCAGGAGATGCTAGTGCCCCGGAGCACCAGGAGCCATGCAGGAGGCAGCAGCAACCAGGCCACAGGAGCATGGTCCATCCATCTAGGGATAAGATTACCCTCCGCTGCTCTGCAATCATGAGACCTGAGGATATAGTGCCTGGTTTTGAGCCCCCCTTGATACAAGACGTGGACAAATTGGTGTGAGTTCAGCAAGGAGCATCCAAGCTGTTGGAGGCTGGAGCAGTTGCCCTGCAGGGAGAGGCTGAGGGATGGGCTGGCTTGCAGAGATGGGTCCGGGGTGTCCAAGGTGGTCAGGGAGGTGGTGAAGAAGAGGGAGCTAGGCTCCTCACAGTAATGAAACAAGAGCTCTGATTTTGCTGTTATGTAGCCCATTCTACAACAATTTTATTGCCAGTTCTGATAAAACTTCACACTGATGCTCGTGTGATTTGTCAGAGCTTCATTTTGACAGCCCTAGAAAGAAAGGGCCACTTTATGTGGATGGAAGGACAGGATATATCACTCCCTGGTGAAGGGAAGAGCACTGCTTGGGGTGCAACAGGAGACACAGTTCCTAACCTGGATCTCTGGATTTTGAAGCTGCCACACAGTGGAGAACATGGATCTCTATCACGATTTTCAAAAAGGATAGGGAAACTTTGCTGCCACATAAAGTCCATCAGAAGCCCGGGAGCAAACAAACAGCCAGAATTTTGTTTAAAATGACAGTGAAATTTCACACACCCACACCTCCCCACCCACAACTACTTCAGCCTGACTCCTAAAAACATGTTCTATCCTTAGAGAGGAATAGATCTATAGGGTCATCTCATCCATCACTCTTCTAATTCAGAATTGTGTCCTATAATGGGTAATTTCAAATGCTTTGGCCAGTTAAATCTGAAGAGATTCCTGTTTTCCAATTTCTTGAAATACTGTTCCCCAATAGATGTCACTGTTTAGTAAATGTCACGTGGAGAAAAGCACTTCAAGAGATACCGCTGTTAAGAGGGACATTTTATGTTGTGCTGTCTCCTATCTTGAACTGGTAAGAAGAAATAAAGGGTACTTACTGCTTTCAGAGTAAGGAAAGATTTTCTTCCATTGGCTTCGTTTTGGTTTTACGTGCTGTATTTATAACAGATATTTATAACATGATCCTTGTCTTCATGTAATAAAATCAATTTGGACTCAATTTCTCAGTCTTTGATCGGATCAATCTCTTTGCAAATGAACCCACTGTAAATGAATTTACAGCATGAGCCTTTTTCCCATTCGGTGAAAAGTGGTCTTATTTCACTATCAATTATGTATGACAATCTATTACAGGTCTGATACATGCGTGCAGGTGGGAGACCACCTTGCCCATTAGGGGGCATTAATGACATTTATTCCTCATTTCACAGAAGGCCTTTGTCGTAATATCAACTCTAATCCTATTTTCCATGTCTAACAGGAAATATATTAATACTCGCTTCTTAAAGAAACGTTGCAGCTTCTTGATGTTGCCCCAGGCTTATCTTCAGCCGTGTGTGGCTGGGGCTGAGAACACGCTCAGCATTTGGAAGAGGGTAACTGGAGAGTTACAGTGAGAAATATTTCTGTTTGAGGGGAAACCAGGCTCCAAGACTCTGCTGCGAATTTCAGCCCTCCAAAGTTGTGGAGCTTGCTGAACCAGGGTTTTGTTTCAGGCCTGGAAAATGACAGGAATCCTTTGTGCAAATTGGGTGCAGATGTGGGGTTGGGTATCGCACATCACCCACATTCTTAGCTGTTTGTGTGTCAGATTTCGTTTGCGGACCATATCCAATTTTCAAATTGCACTCTGTTTCTTCTTCAGTTGCAGAAGCCGTGGCAACTATGGCCAAATCCCTCTTGCTCCCTGGCTGGGAAAGGAGGTGTTTGCTTGCCTTTCTGTGTCCCTGCAGGAGGGAGGAGCGAGTTCAGGGGCAGGGGCTGGAGCAGAGTGCCCCAATCCTGTGGGCACACACCATATCTTCATCATGGGTATCCTCCTTGGGTTTGTGGGGAATCTCCACACGTGCACACGGGGTTGAGCAGAGGGCCAGCAGGACCACGGCCCTGCACCCTCGCCAGCTCTGCCCCAACCTAAAGTCTGGCACTGTGACACATCCATCATGTGCTCTCCCGCACACTGTGTGGCTGCCTGTGCTGCACAGTAAAGCTAGAAGATGAGGCAAGACCAAGCTTCCTTAAGGCTAGCTGTTTTGTAGCTGTATTCTGTGTATTCTTTCATACACACACAGCATGTAGCGTATGGGGAAGGTGCTGCTATCTACAAGCAAAGCATTCCACTTATCCTATGGAGGGTTGGGCCGCTCCAGTTTGTCTTATATAGAGTACATTTTTGTTGTCTGCAATGGATAGAGAGAAGCCCTGAGGGAATTAATAAAGCTCATGCCTAGAAGTTTTAACTTAGACATGCATAAGGAATAAATTAATTTTTAATATATTTTTTAAGAAGCGCTTTTTTGACATATCATGCCTGGTATGTTTATAAAGGCACTTGCAGCATGCCCCGGCTAAGAGTCTGTCAGTGTTTCCACTGTAAACCCTCTTTTCAGAGGTTTATATTATAATTCCAATGTAAAATTCAATCCAGGCAAGGAAAAATTGGCATCAGCCTTGGCCAGGGAGTGATGTTTTCTTTAATGATTTTTTTAATTTAGTTTTTCTCTTATCAACATTTGATTAATGTTAATTAATAAGAGTGTTTTAGTCTTTAAGAATTGTTAAACTTAAAATGGTGTCCTGATGAGGTGTTTGGGGTACAAATGAACTTATGGGTGTTTTTCACACTTACAGAGCTTAAAAACATTTCCACAGCTCTAGTTTGAATTTTGTAAGCCATGAACTAATTTTCTGCAATGCCCTACTATAACATTTAGGATAAAATATTATCCCAAGTGGGAATTGTAATGACCAAGTCCCGCTGAAGCGTTCTAAGCAACCTCCCAGAAGTGTTTTTGGGCATTTTGCAGTTTGGACTCTTGGCCCTGCTGTTGCAGTCCCGCTCGCAGATGATGTACAGTGAAAGTTGACCGGGCGAAGTTGCGCTCACCAGCAGAAAGCGTGCTTAATTGGCATCGCTGAGAGGTGTACACCATTGCATACACCAACCTTCCCCTTGTACACTTTTTTCCCTCTCTTAAACACGTATGCTCGCAAGACCTCCATGGGAAGCAAAGGGCTCAAAATTGCATTCATCTATTTTTTTAAAAAAATAATATTAGTTTTAAATAAAAAGCTTTGTAGTTGAATATCTGCTCATGAAAGCAGAAAAATCCAGTGTTAGCCTAATGATGCAGTTTCACCCTTATCGGGTTCTTTCTGCCTATAGGTTTTATAAAAGTCTCTCAGCACTGAGTCACGTTATATACCATATGTGTTGCCTGCGGTACCTCAGCACAAGGCAGCTTTAAGGACAGAGTTTCCGCCCACCCTTTGAAGATTTATATCAGACCTTTTAACCTCCTGTGAAAACAGTTTGGTGATTTAATTCTTTTTATGATATTCCACAACAGCTTTTATACTTCCACAAACACTGTGTAGCCCTCATGCCGTAAACAGTCATAAATTCAGCCAGAATTCTCCATACTGAAGCAAGGCATGACAGAAAGCGAGGGGGTTCAAGGCTTTGTGAACTTTCTGTCTTGCCAACTGGGGTTCACAAAACTTGTCGAGTTTGTAAACTTTTCCCTCCCCTCTAATCCTCTTTTCACCCCAATTTAAACAAATAAATATGCCTGGGGTTTTTTTTGTGTTTTGCATTATGGTTGGGAGAACATGCTTGAAATTCAAGACTGACACATATGGAGACCATACACAGCCCAATGTATCTGTCGTCTGCTAGTCCTTCGCCTCCCTCACCAGGCTGAACACTGAGCATGTTAGGAGTTTCAAGACAGCCTCCCTGAAAGACATGTCTGTGAGATGATACTGAGCTTTCCAGCTTTTAGTCACCAGAGAAAGTCTACCTAGCTGTGTTTTGGGCCTCCTATTGTCATTTCCGCATGCCTTACAACTAGGAGTGGATGCATTACACACTACGTTAGTGAGAAGTACTTTTATGGTCATGGAGCTGAATCAGAGAGATTAAAAGACTTGGTGAAAGTCACACAGGAAATTTGTGACAGAGCCAAGAATTTCCTGAAAGCCAACCTACTGTTTTTAATTATTGTTTTTCTAGTTCTTCTTCGGTAGTATTCAAAGTTGAGGTGAAGCCTGTATTGAGTATTCATCTCTCTATGCATACTCATTAAGAGAAGCTCTGCAGACCTTTCTCTAAAGAGCATCTCTAAGTAGGGAGAGGAGACAAAGGGCAGGCGAAAGGACTCATTACCTACACCCCACACATGTGTCAGAGACTAGAACCCAGAGCCGGTAATGCAGCTTGCTCCAGGCCACACAGGAAGTTTGCCGCAGAGACAGGGAATTTAATCTACATCTCCCAAATCCCAGTCCAGTACTTTCAACATCTTCCCTAACCAGTTCATATTTCATATGATATGCAGTCTATACTGTACGGCCTTGGAAATATGTTTTTTTTTTTTTTACTCTCTCTTCCTTTCTGAAATAATGTAATCCAGGAACATTTGCATTGAACTTTCGAACCTTTGATGTTTAAGTAGGTTCGAAATTAAGCAAACCGTGTTTCCATGTTATTAATTGGAATCACTGCCTGGATCTTTTAGCAGCCTCCACACAGTTAACTTCAAAATCCCGTGTCAGCCTGAAAGAAAAAAAAAAAAGAAATCAGGTCCTATTCAATGTGTTAAACATTTTAACTGTACAAAATGGGGAGTGAGGTAGATATTTTGAAAACTGAATCAGGAGAACGACAGGCGTCTGTGTAATACTTCCCCCTGCCTGGGTTGAAGGTCATTGTTTTGAACTAATAGCTGACCCCTTTGGCCTCTGGAAGGCCATTACGCTTAATGGCCTGAGCTAATTTGCTGTGCTACAGGGTTGGCTGATCTTTATTTTAATCTCCTGCACCTTCTCTTGCTCTTACAGGGAAAGCAACTGCTCTGATATAATCCAGTTGGCACCGAATTGCCTAGGGGAGGGAACAGGCAAGCTGCTGTGAGACAGCACTATACAGTAATTTACGGAGGCTTGACTCTACCAGCAAAGAAAAAGGCAAGGAAAGGAAATGCATATGCATTCATGCTCACACACGTACGTGTGCGTGCAGTGTAGGAGGGTGGGACAGCAGGATAGTGAAGCTGACTAGAGGGGAAGGAAGTGCAAGAGAGGGAATGAGGGAAAGTATGAGAGAGAGGCACAATTTCACAAGCAAATCTGCATTTCTAACCCCATTTTGCTTCCTTTGAGCCACTTTGAAAGGATAATGCCCTAATGATTTGCTGCCAGGAAACAGAAATAGCTTTGCTAGTACTCTTTCTCACAAAATCAAGTACCTATTTGAAAAGCAAAATCCTTTTGCCTTGCACATGTCTCTTCCAGCATTACCGAAGAGGCTGTCGTGAGCGACTGCTTTAAAAATCAGCTGAAATAGAAAGCAAATGCATAAAAAGCATCAGCTGCTAGAGACATATTCTCAGAGGTGAGGCAAGGTCTTATGGGGTGCTGCTCTCAGAACCTTTTTCCAGACAGAGGGATCTTTGTCTGCTTGAAACCTTTCTTCAGGTCGTCGGCCCAAGGGTGGAGGAAAGCCTGACCTGGGGAGAAGCAGCGTACATTCGGTGGTGTATGGGGCTCCACCACCAGCAGGGCTGGGGCTGCAGGGGTGCTGGGCAAAGTGAGAGACAGGCTCTTATTCCCCTCTCCACCCTCTGCAATTGTCCCCTGCTCCGAACAGCAATATGTCATGAAGCCTTTCCTTTCTGTCTCTACTGCCATAGTTTTGTCTTTGCTCTTTCCTTTGCTGATCCCTGACTGCTGCACACATCCTGTGCAGGACACAATGAACAGGAGGCAACACAATGAAAAAGTGTCATGTCAGCAGCAAAACGAAGATTTTACAGTATGTGAGAGCTTGCACGTTGAGGGGCGAAGTTGCTTTACGTATGTGTGTTTTTGTATCTGCAGTCACACATGCATGAAATACCCCAGAAATGCGCACAGCATGACCAACCATTGCAAATTACAGGTCCTCGTTCCTCCCTTTTCCCTCTAATTTTCCACAGTCTGCTGCTCCTGCTGATATCTTGTCTAATGTGCTGTGGCTGGCTGTTCAGGGAGGCTTGGACACTCTGCTTCATATCTCTGCTATGCAGAAAACTGCAGAAGTAACAGGGACGTGGAGCTGTGTGTCAGTGCTTTTCCCCACCCACATCCATTGTGGCTTGCAGCAAACAGTGCCTCTCCCCGGGGCTTTGCTCCTTTCTGCATTGGACCCTTCTGGACATGGGTAGTGAAAGTCCTGGACATCTCTGACCCTATTGCTGAGGCTGGGTCCCCCTAGACCATCCAGTCCTGCCAGCAGAGTCAGTGCAAGCGCAGTGTTTTTCTCCACCAGCCTGGGGCTGCCCCTGTTAATGGTGTCTGGGCTGTCATGACTAAATTGCCTACAACAGCAGCCTTGATGTTCAGGGGCGGGATGGAGACCTATCAGCTGATATGCTCAAGTCTCTGGATTCTTAAATATACCAAAATTACGCTCTTGCACTTAATGTAAAAAAAAAAAATTAATAGCCACACGGATTAACTTCTGTTACATTTCTGGCTTCCACTCAACCCCTGAGGTCCCTTGGAGTTGCCATGGTGGATGCTCAAAATCACAGCTGCACAGGGGAAGGACTGCTGGTTCAGTGGTCCTGAGACACTGCATGGCTTCACCACGTGTGGGGAGGAGAATCCTCATGGGGCGGCCTGAGATGGTGGCCCAGTCTCAGCCGTGTCGACCCCAGTCCCTGGGTAGGTTTGCTGCACACAAAAAATCTTTTGCTGCCCCTGTAGGAAAGCTTCCTACTCGCATGGGGCTATCAGAATAGCCCAGGCCCCAGGATCTCGATTCTTCAGCAGAGTGTGTGCACCTCACGGGTATTAAACACACCTCTAGTTTTTCCATCTACATCAGCCTGAAAATTTGCATTATTGCCTGCTACATTTTAGCAAATCAAATGGAAAATTCATTTGAAAAGCCTTGCAGCAGGTCAGTCAAAAGAAAACAACTAAAAATCAAGAGCTAAAAATTATCTACCTGAAGCAGCACACATCTCTTTGCCGTGTGTGCAGCACAGTTATCATGGTTTTCTCTCAATTTTCTTTTTTTTAAATCCCTTTATAAGACCTTTGGATTTCTAATGCTTTGGGTTATAACATTCCCACACAAGCTTGCCCATGGTAGTGAGTACCCTAGTAAAATAAAAGGCCTCCTGCAGGTGGTGCTAAAATGCTGCAAGTATTTTTAATTAGAGTAGGTACAAAAATGCCCCCATTATAATTTTCCCTTACATTGCAACAAATGAAAACCTCTGTGTGAGAGTAGCTCACTACAGGCAGCAAAGTTCAAGCTAGCTTCAAATGAAGATGTACACGTAAAGCATCTTGGAGACCTGGACTTATCTCACTCTCTCAGCAACACAACTCCACTTTTTCAATGTAGTTGGCAATTAGTTGTCTATTAAGAAAAGAATTTCTTCTCCCCCTGCAAATTCTGAAGAGAATTGTGGCCTTATTCTCCATTGCCCAATGACTTGTGTCAA
The DNA here is from genome assembly GCA_013398225.1 of Steatornis caripensis. Lineage (NCBI taxonomy): Eukaryota > Metazoa > Chordata > Aves > Caprimulgiformes > Steatornithidae > Steatornis > Steatornis caripensis. Next base: position 38,449 of record VZSC01019432.1, read on the forward strand.
ATGTTATGGTGTAAAATGAGGACAAAGTAGCTTTATGATGTCATGTATCAGATACGTTAGTATCTTACACTCCACAGTAAGATGTCCAAGCAACAGATAAAGGGGGAATTATTTTTTTTTTAAACAATCGTGTCTGCTAATGAAAAAACCTTCATAGTTTTTGAATCTCTTGATTTTCCATAGACTAGACAAAAATAGCTTGGCTTAACCCGCCTAGCCCTATGGGTGACTCTGTATAGGCGCAGCCAGGACCCCTTTCTCTTTGCCTTTAAATGGCATCGAATGGCCCAACAAAATCAGAGCATTATGTAGGAAACAAAGTTAACCCGTGGAGTAATATACTGCCATTTAAAACCTTCATCACTTAAATGGTCTTTAAAAGAAGATCGCTATCCTGCAGATTTACTTGTCTTTAGAAGTGGTTTTTTTTTTCCTTCTTATCTACTGAAATTTGTCCTTTATTTCTCTGTTTTTCTATTTATTGATTTACTTGTTATTGTGAAATGAATAAAGAAATCTAAGGAAAACATAAAAAGACAAAACCTTGGGGAAAAAGAGACAAAACAGGTACCTGTTCTGATCAAACATGAGACAACTTATTTTCAAGTATCCTTTACCATTGCTCCTGTTTTCAGTTTTCATGTTTGTCCCAGTGAAGTGTCCCAAATGAAAACATTGTTTTATTTTTTCCATGAAAATAAGTTTGTCTGTTTGCTAGTCACAAATATTGCAGTCCAGGTTGCCTTGTAGTTAACATAACCTGGCACGACATCCTATGAACTTCCCCCACTTGAAACAATTAAGACATCAACACAAATGCATCTAGGGTTGACAGATCAGAAAATAAATGAAGGCTGAATGATGATGTAATACCAACACCTCCATAAGAAACAGCTTCAATTAAATCAAAAATGCAATAACAATAATTAAAATGTATCAGATATGGCTCTCAGCTAAGTTCGAATCCTATGCTTTAATTTGATTTTGTATTTTTTCCCTTCCTTACGTATAGCACCTGAAATTTCCCAGGGAATTTACAAGGAGAGGTATAGATTTGCAGACAATAATATCCTGCTCTGCAGTGATATTTGAAGGAAAGTCAGCACAGGTACAATATTAATTTACTCTTCATTCTCTCATTCTCATAGAGGTACAATGCGTCTGGGTTAGCGTTGCTCTTAGCTGTTCAACACCAATTGTTCTTTTGTAATTAAGAGAAGAGGTTGCCGCTTGTAAATGGAAAGTCCATCAGTACCCACCAGTTCAGCTGATAGGATATTGTGTTATACACATCCATTTCCTCACAATATGTTATTGTGATCAAGTAGATATTCCTTATTTAATGTAATATTACAATTAGCACAACAGATTTTTAATTTATTTTTTCATGAGATGAAACCCTGCATGTAGATACGATCTTAAAACACACAAAACAATCCCTGTCACAAAACAGCCATGTCTTCTTAAAAAATCAGATAGACAAAGGGAACATTGAGACATTTTCTGACATTTATTTGAAAATTTCCAGTCTTCAGCTGAAGTCCATAATGAAAATAATGAGAATAGTTCAGTGTCTACATATACACACCTTTCCCTGTCCTGGGAAGAAAGTTTTGCCTTAGAGGATTAACAGTTCACATTTTGGCATTGGAGGCATTAACCTTGAGGACTATTCACATGGATGTTATTTATTGCCTTCTTGAAACACATCAGTGTGTCCTTGAGGGTACAGGAATGAGACTGTGCCCAGACTTAGCACTCCGGGAGTTTCTGCAGNATATACACATATGTGTATATACACATATACATATCCCCTGTCCTGGGAAGAAAGTTTTGCCTTAGAGGATTAACAGTTCACATTTTGGCATTGGAGGCATTAACCTTGAGGACTATTCACATGGATGTTATTTATTGCCTTCTTGAAACACATCAGTGTGTCCTTGAGGGTACAGGAATGAGACCGTGCCCAGACTTAGCACTCCGGGAGTTTCTGCAGATAGCAGATCTCCCTGGAGGATCCTTCCTCTACAAGCAATATATTTTATGACTCTCCGCCTTTCTTAGGATGAGACCCAGAGCTCTACGTGGGGCAGACCACAGAGGCAAGATTAGAGGTGGACACCTGGTTTGCAGAGCCCAAGGGGTTTATGTTGTATCTTGTGCTTAGCTGCTCAGAGATTGAAGTGATTTATGGACACCAGCAAGAGCAGAGATTTAGGTACTCAGGGGACTCATGTGACAGGGACAGGAGACTCTGGGCACACAGACAGAGGGCGTTTGGATGAAGCCAGTGTTAGGTTCAGACACCTCATGTGGCACTGTTAAGAGGAAATTGTCTTTTTGTGTTTTTTTTTTTTTTTCTGCAGTATATAAAATTCCTCTCTACCATTATTTTTATGACTGCCATGTACAGGTCATCACAGAGCTTATGTGAAAGCCAATCAGATGTTTGTTGTAAAGCACCCAGAGAATTATTTTGGTTTAATTATTATCACCATAACTGCTTTATAGGAACATGATAATCTTCTAAAAATCTCTGCTTTTGGATTTCTTAATATACAAGAATTATGGAGTAAACTTTAAGTGATTGGAAAATAAACTACTGTATCTTCAGCTGTAAAAGGAAATAGTTGTGCTGTCTCCTGGTGAAGCTACTTTAAGATACTTCTGATGTTCATGATTTAATGGCTGTACCCATTCTACAACTGGAAACGTGATACTGACATAAGAGACACCTACCTAAAACCATCAGAAAAAAACCCACACAGTCTAGTGAGGCAGAAAGAGCAGCACATTAATTATATCAGAGAACCACAGGCTTTTTATATTTACTGAAGAATTTCCCCTGGCTGGGTAGTCTGTTGACATAAACCTGAAGCAGCTAAGAGAGAAACCATTTCTCTATTAGTACTCTGCTCAACTGTTGATAGAAAGCCTGATGTAACTCCTTTCTGTATAAAAGGAAGAGGAACTTTTGCATTTGAAATCGTCATCAACTTTGTCTATTTTAATGTCACTACAAGATTAGCATAGGTAAGAAGCCTACAGATTGAATTGAGAGGCTTTTGGTCATAACCACAACGTCTTGTCTATGGGAAAAGACCCAGACACGAACAAAGAAGGAGAAGTTTCAATTGTTCCTCCTGTATTGCTCTGCTAAATGTGGGAAGTTCTTGCCTCTATTCCCTGTGAAAAGAAAAGTTAAGGTCCATCATATTTTCACAGTAACCTTGAAAAGATTTTCATAGCGTAGCCTGAAAGTGACTTCATTATATAGCTGAAGATTCACCTACATGAAGCCTCCCTATAGACCAGTACCTCATTAACCCATACAGGCCATGAGCAGAAGGTGAGGCCTTGGAAAGGACTAAGTAACTCTGCTAAATGTGAGTTTATCTGTTGATAATTCGAAGGGGCCTAAAATCAGTGCTCAAAACGTCCACATTCAAACTGAACTGACCACAGACCAGAGGAAGATACTAGCTGAGTGAACTGGACTTTCAGCTTGTTCAGCTTCACACGTTTCTTGGCATACATGATCGTACTGAGGACAAAGTAGAAACAGAGTAGAAGAAAAGACAGTATTTACCTTGTGGTTGGAAATAATCTCTGTTGCCCTGGACGTATATAAACATTATATTAATTCTTGGGCAAAGTTGTGGCTGCANCCTTTCAGCTTGTTCAGCTTCACATGTTTCTTGGCATACATGATGGTACTGAGGACAAAGTAGAAACAGAGTAGAAGAAAAGACAGTATTTACCTTGTGGTAGGAAATAATCTCTGTTGCCCTGTACGTATATAAACATTATATTAATTCTTGGGCAAAGTTGTGGCTGCAATGCCTCGCACAAAATCACAATTACTGTTTCTTCTGGGTAGAAGTTTACAGCTACGTCATCTCAAAGAAAAAGATAACAACCTACAAATATAATTATTTTCCTATAGGGGAGGGAACTTTTTCCTCTTATTTCCATACACATTAGATGACCCTCCTCCGAGGTATTTTTGTGAAGAATGGTTTTAGTTTGTAAATTGCAGGATCTAGCACTTCAAATGCATGGCAGCAAGAATACAGATTTTACTCTCCATTCTGTATTAAACACCCCTAAATGTAAGGAAAAAATATACCTGGCCAGAAGNAGACAGTATTTACCTTGTGGTTGGAAATAATCTCTGTTGCCCTGGACGTATATAAACATTATATTAATTCTTGGGCAAAGTTGTGGCTGCAATGCCTCGCACAAAATCACAATTACTGTTTCTTCTGGGTAGAAGTTTACAGCTACGTCATCTCAAAGAAAAAGATAACAACCTACAAATATAATTATTTTCCTATAGGGGAGGGAACTTTTTCCTCTTATTTCCATACACATTAGATGACCCTCCTCCGAGGTATTTTTGTGAAGAATGGTTTTAGTTTGTAAATTGCAGGATCTAGCACTTCAAATGCATGGCAGCAAGAATACAGATTTTACTCTCCATTCTGTATTAAACACCCCTAAATGTAAGGAAAAAATATACCTGGCCAGAAGGTAACTCAAGGTCTCGATTGCCACTTGGAACTTCTGCTGTGTATAAGGAGTCTTTCTTATCCCAGGTAGATTTTCAAGAGTTCAAAATTTCCATTCTGAACCACTATGAATAGTTAACAATTAATAGTTAATAAAAAATAATAATTTTGTATTTGTCTTTTTTTTTTTGTTATTGCCATCATCTTGGGTAAAACAATGCTGACTGAGTTATTTCAGTAGTTGCAAAATGCTTAATTTATTAAAATATTTCTCTCACAAAAAATGTTTATATTCTACTTTAAAAACTTCCAGAAAGGAAATTCTATGAAAACATGAGGATTTTTACCAGTTGGAGGAAAAACAAACAAAAAAGAAAAAAGAGCAAAATAGTTTTAAAATTGTAAAGCAAAATTCTGTGAAGAGATTGAGTCTTGGTCAAACAGCATTTTCCAGTGAGAAATATTTGGCTACGTATGTCCAATTAACTGTGTTTCCAACAAGTAAAAGCGTATGGGAGACAGAAAAATCTCTGCCATTTTGAGGGCCGCTTTTTTGAACTTTTGTGTCCACAAATGAGGAACAGTCTGTAGAAGACCAAAACCAAAATCAGCCAGCATAATGCCAAAGTCTGCCTTAGCTAATGGCCATCCTTCTCATTTCTGTTGCAGTGGAGGTACTGTAGTTTGCATTATGCCTGTGTTTCCTTTCTTAAGTAAATAGTCACATGACTATTTAGAATAGGTAAGATTTGTTATAAGTGTCTAGCATTTGCTTTTAAGATTTTTCTGCAGTGGTAGAAAAGAAATCAATAGTAGCTAAAGAAATCAGTTTTGACATTTGAAATCTGATACACAGGGTTGGCATATTTTCAGTGTTTTGTTTGCTATGTCTTTGCAGTAATATTTAGCTATTGCTAATGGCTTTGTGGTATTCTGGGCTTCGGGCAAGCAGAAATGTTTCCAAATAATATCTCTCAAAGATACGAAGGTAGAAAGGCTTTTTAAATGAAACTTCAGGGTGGGTTTTTTCACTGTGAAATTTTATGTAGGAGTGTTGCTTTTTTAAGTTCTCTAGCATGTGATGGGGACTGGTGGAGCAGCAGATACAAACTTTAGTATATTCTGGGAGCTGACAAAAACCTTTAATTAAACGTGTATTTTTTTGCTTATAAATATTTTCCTTATGATTAATGTCTACATGCCACCGAATATTTTGACCTTTAGTATAAAATAAAAACCAAATAAAAACACTGAGAAGAGAAAATTTGACTCCAGAAATGTGGATTAAATCCAAAAACATAAATATAGTTATGGTATCTCCTGTTCCGTTCCTCTTTGCTGTCTGGTTGCTAAAGACACCATATCTGCTGGTTGTCCTTGTGACTACAGTGATTTGCAGTTTTTCAGCAGAACAGGAGATGAGAATATGTTGCTCAATCTTCCTGGGAAGATGAAGGGAGTAGAGAGCACTCATGGCACGATTGCTGCAAAGCATTTGCCTTGCAATGCCCACTTCCACCTCTGGATGTGTTAGGAAAGGTTCCAGCCCATGGTTTACATATGTCAGAGAAAGACAGTGTGCAGAGTAATTGACTAGCAGGTATATGAAAACAACTGGCTGTAATACGTGCATCTTTTTTCTGCAGTGACAAAAGTTGTTCAACATATTTCACACTTGCCTAGTCTACCTATAAGAAAAACTATGCTTATGTCTGTAATAATTTTCTGCAAATGCTGAGCTTTTAGCGGCAAACACATGAGTTCTTCACTATGGAAAAAGGGAAATAATGTCGCTGCACAAAATGCCACCTGTGAAGGAAAGAAACAATCCCAAGGATCCAAAGGAATAACCAGAAGATGGATATGCAACTGTACTTGTACATGTTCCCAAGCAAATTTGTACCTGTATGTCACGGTTTAAAGCTGGGCTGGCTATTAAGAGAACGCTCTTTGTTAACCCCCTCCCTCCCCAAAGTGGGGGGGGGGGGGGGGG
>VZSC01019432.1:51559-112212 GCA_013398225.1 Steatornis caripensis
ATTCTGCCCCAGAAGTAATTTTACACCTAATAACTCAGCTACATATGAATTAACTATTTAAATCTACATAGTTTAAAAGTATTTAATATGTTGTGAGGCAGACTGATCATCAGCCGAGTGATGAATTATACAACTAATTGAACCGTACAGTCTCTGAGTAAAGCCTAAAGAAATGCAAAAACTTTTCCAGCTCATAATAAATAATGTATTGTATGGATCTTAGTCTTGTACCATAAAAATATGGAATAAGCAACTATGCTCACAATTGAAATAGTGAGAAACTCTCTGTTGTTTTAAATCTCCCAGTATACTTAAAGGGGTATTTCAGTTTTGGGGTTGTTTTTCATTTTATTTTGATTTTAAATTTGTAACTCTTCTTTCCTGAAAATATGGAAATATGATTGAAGTGAGGATGTTTCTCCTATGACATTCATTGAAATTGCTGTGTCTGCTCAAAGGGCCCATTGGAAGATCTGGACTTTGGAAAAGATCTTGTTCATGAAAACCATAACCACCTCGTATGTAACTGCGAGTACAGGTTGTATACATGCTTGAAAAAGAGTGTGAGTCCAGGAGAGAATTGACCAGTCATTCAACTGAACAATTCTCCAAATGGGAGGCTGAAGAGTATAAGATGAGAGGATATCCTTCATCAAGGAGCAGAGCTCTTGGGAAAAGTCCATGGTGATGAATGAGTGTTGAAGCTACAAGGTCACTGGCAGAGCCTCAAGAAGGAAAGACCAGCTTTCCTTTTGGAGCCGACTCCTTCCAGATTCTTCCATTTCAATCTTGAGTAAGGATTGCTCCAGGCTGATAGATCACACACTGCTGACCAACAGAGGGCTGCTCCAGAGCTGCAAACCAGGAGCATGTTGCACATTAAGAGGTAGTCATTGTATCATCACAGACTCACAGAATGGTAGGGGTTGGAAGGGACCTCTGGAGATCATCTAGCCCAACCCCCCTGCTAAAGCAGGTGCCCCTAAAGCAGGTTGCACATGAATGCGTTCAGGTGGGTTTTGAATATCTCCAGAGAAGAAGACTCCAGACCCTCTCTGGGCAGCCTATTCCAGGGCTCTGTTACCCTCACAGTAAAGAAGTTATTCCTCGTGTTCAGGTGGAACTGCCTGTGCTGCAGTTTGTGCCCATTGTCCTGTCACTGGGCACCACTGAAAAGACTTGACTTGCAGTCCCTGAAAGGGTTTCCTCTGAAGGACATCATTGATGATAGCCTGGCTGGTTTTAGAAATCTAGCCATACAGTTGTGGCATGCATACAAGAATTTTTCCATCCATTATCTCTGTTCTGGAAAGAAACATTTGTCAGACATTCCTCCACTTTCCATTTGATTTACAAGGAAAACAATATTGCCAAATATTGCCCCTTCCATCTGGACTTTTTTTTTAATAACTTCTGAATGTCATCTGTTAGGTATTTAAATTAATATCATTTATAAGAATGCTATTTTGTTTATATGTAGATTATATATATCCTGTATTATCTAATAGTACTTTGTAAGTACCTCCATCATTGACAATGGTAAGTAAAACTACTGGTGCCAATGACAGCTTCTGGACCTGTGCTGGTGACTAATATTTTGGAGTAGTATGTGTTCTACAGATTAAGAACTATCATATTATATTATGTAGTATAAACAGTATTTTACTCTATCATGTTACAATAAAAATTTCTTCTTCACTTACAATTCAAAGGCAGCAATGGCAGAAACGCCATGGGCTAATGAAATGTATTAGTCAGAGGAAAAAACCCTCAGATTATATATTCTTTAGATATATACTACTTTTATTTTGCCCACATGATCAAACACAGATCCTTGTCCATAGACTCCAAGTACACATGACAATTCTTTCCTCTCATTCTCCTTCATGGATTCACACAATGAAAGAAGCAGAGAATGATGATGCCATTCCATATCATCCCACTCACTGTGAAATTAATCCAGTATTTTCAGTAAAGGAATACTTTTTTCCCCTACTGGCTGATCTTCTGCTACGAAATCTAAGCCACTTGGGTGTGCCTGGAGAAGATGTCAGTTTTCCAGCCTCCAAATATGTACTTTTGTGCCAGAGTCAACAGGAAAACATGACTTACAGCATCCAGCTGACTTAGTTTCATATTTCCCTGATGCCCAAACAACCAGAAAGCAGCAGGACCAAGACATTTCATAAATTTCTTCTTAGGTGGTACAGACACTAACAGAGGATGTTTGGATCTTGGGCCAGTCCCTGCAGGAATATTACGGTACAGGGAAATTATGTGCACACTACACATATTTATGACGGACCCTTAAAACTTAACCGGACAATGCATTATCAACTATACTTTAGGGAACAGTCCTGATCTGCCATGCAGTTGAACTACTTGATGTAGAAGACATTTACACTTCCTAATCTTATTGTTGGATCCATTGTTCTTGTGTGGTTCAGTGGCCACACAGGTGGTGAATCTGTTCACTTCACCACCCTTTTCAGTTGCCTTAGGGTATGAGTCAGGTAACCCTGATCTCTTCCATTCCTTTCGACCTGAGAATAACAATTACTGCAATAATAAAAGCTAATAAAATTTCTTACCAAGTATCCTGGTTTTAGCAATTTAGTAGAGAGAGAAGACACCAGTAAATGTTATGTGCAGATGTTCACATGTACATCTGTGTCAGCAATTTCATTTCCACTTCTGAAGGAAATTAGAAAAAAACAGCTCAGTTTCTTGGTCTATGTCATGTGCATGTGGTTAATAGAATTTTCATTTATATTTATTTTTATAATTAGAAGCTAAACAATACTCAGTGTCCTACTTCTGTTTTATACAGTAAATAGACCTTTCTTTAGTTATTATTAAGCATCATGCTCCTCTAGACATCTCTTTCTGTCAGGTATTATGCAATCAACAGGTAAAAACAAATCCTACCCCAAAGAGCTTTTGATCTAAGTGGCCAAGATGAAACCAGAGCTATAATGACTTTTCCAAGGTCACCCAACAGGTAGTGGATAGAGACAGAAATGAAACTCAGTCTTCTTGACTCTCGGTATCCCTCTTTTCTTTCTGAAGCAACTTTTTTTGGAAACACTCTTTGGAATCTGATTTCTTTTTATATAATAAGAAATGTGGCATATTATGTTATTACTTTGTACATTCACGTGAGTGAAGGTGATTGATACACTCTTCAGTTGGTCAAGCTGTTTATTTTTGAGGAATCCTTCACATTAGAAACAAAAACTAAAGAGATTTTGCCTGACATCAAAGCCATATTTACTCCATTTGGAAATATGTTTAAACTTGAACAAAGGCTATGTGTGAGGAAAGCTAAATTCCCCAAATTTGAAACACATTTGAGGCACATAAACCTTTTTTCATACACAAATCCTCATCAATTTGAGATTTTAACATTATCTATCTATCTATCTATCTATCTATCTATATCTCATATATTGACTGGAGTTCTCATGAATCAATTTCATCATTTCTGTGTAATTACCTTGTTTTCTGTGCAGATTTCTTCAAAGTGACATAGCACATAATCCAGTTTGTGGATTTTACTGCCCAACAGAATTTTATTATGTGGGAGCATTAGAAAATTGTCTGCAATTGCTTTGACCCATTTCTCCAAAGTTTGACAATATGCTTTCACATCTGTTGGATATGGAGAAGTTAGTCTTGTAAGCTATCTTCCTGGTCAGTTGTGACTGGGGTCATCCAGGGAATGTGTTGCCTGAGTTCTCTCCACTGACTGCGCTGAGGGCAAGATGATGATCGTCATGTATATGGCAACTTGTAGTTACCTAAATCTAGGTGGGATTAATTTTTCCATATGTCTATATGGATAATATCTAAACCACAACTAGAAAAAATAACTGCAGTTCAGTGACAGTGTAGTAATTTATGGTAATTCTTCATTCTTTAATTCCAACATGATGGCTTTAGTTTTGCTGTTGTGTGTGGCATTCTTCTGTGTATGTTAAAACTTCAAAATATCACAAATTATACTTTAAACATTTAAATATGTTGAAAGAGCTCCATAGGATGACTCAAACACTTACAGTTCAAGCTTACTCTAGAAGGTCTGCTGAAGCAGGATCCCTATTCTTATCTGCAAAAGAAGTCTGTGTGTTGACAGCATTTTACTCCTCCTGCTTTTCCTCCTTTTGTGCTTAGTGTCAGTGAATATACTAGTGAATGAGTTTATTGATCATAGTTTTTGCAGGAAGATTGAATCTTAGGAGATATTAATGGAAAACTAATTTTGGTTTTCTTAAGGCACTTCTGTAGAGGGAAATCTGGATTCTAAAAGCTGTGGTCAGAAACTGAGGGGAAAAATAATGTTGTGTGAGCTCTGTCTTTGGTCAGAAATATCTGGAGTGGCTCAGATTTCATATATTTGAAAGGATATGCTGGAGTACAATTGACAGACTGCAGAGTATTTGCACTAAATAGGCAGCAATTTTGAGAGTAATGTGTATGAGAAAATTGCAAACTGCTTATAAAAAATCCTGAGACAGGAATAAGCAGAACATTCGTCAAATGATTTATTCATTCAAAGGTTTCTATCCATCCCCACTGTTTCACATTTGAAGGACAAGTAAGGACTGAAAATATTCTTTCTGAATTAAATACCACCCATATGTTGCAAGGCTACAGTAAATTTGAAAGCCATCAGTGGCTGCAACTAAAGCTAAATGACAGTCTCCTTTTTATATGAGTAAAAACAAGTGAAATCTTGGTTCTGAGACCATGTGGAGTAAAGTAAATTATGTATGGGTGAGTGATGCTGGAACGCTAGACTCTCAATTTAGAATAGCATATGGAAGATTTATGAAGAGTTTTGTGCAATGGGAAGTGACTGTACAGTTCTAATGATGAGGACAAAATAATAGCGAATATTGCAATCCACAGGTGCTCAAAAACCATAAGCTAATTCCCCAGAAATTTTGTGATTGTTTTAAACGTCAAGAAACATTTCAGATCAATACTACATATCACAAGATTTGTGACAAAATCTCAGAAGCTGGAAACAAGCAGTGTAAATTGCACCCAGTTCTTCTCCACCAACAAAAATTCTTTTATACTTTTTTCCTGAAAATCAGTCCATGCAGATTGGTATGTTCTTTCATTGAAGTAAAAAAAAGTAATTTTTCAGTGACGGTCACAGTCCAGTAATGTTAGCACTTTTACAGTGAATTCCCTTTGCTTATTTTTGAGTGTTCTCTAATATTTTTTTCCCTATTATACTGTGGACATTACTGTTGTCATGAGAATTTGATATTTAGATTTATTTGGTTTCACAGCAGTTTAAACAACTGAAAGTTTTTATTTTCCATGTTTACTTGCCTTAACTAAAAATTGTTATGGAAGTTTGTGGAAGGAGAGCAAAACCTGGGCCATGTTTTGTATGGATCATTCTTTCTTTGTCCTGCATGATTGTTTAGACAAAATGCTGCTGACATCAACAACATAAGACCTGTGTGACTCTGTCCCTATCAAACAGTCAGCAGTGAGGGCTATGGGGAGAAAAACCAAACACAAATACACACACATCGATCACTGGTGCTTTTCCTCCGTTACCAGTTGTATCCGTTAACAGCCACTGTAACTGACTAGCTCCAAGGAGTGTGGTGGCTCTCAAATAATGACAATACTATAATAATCACACTAAAGAGTCATTAATATCTCTTCATGCATGGTTTTCTTTTTAAAACTGGAACATTACCTCCCACTCCTACAGCAAGTGCCAGCTCCAGAAGGAGCTGGTGAAGGTTAGTTCCTCGTGTTAAAGTCACCATAAATGTATTAGAATATAATGCAAAACCACATCAGCGACTATGTTGGTTTTTGTAAGCAAAAGTATTTATCCAGGAAAAAAAAAGTTGTTTCATGTGTTGCAAAGAGAAATAGATTTCTTTGCTAAGAACAAAGAAAGAAATACTCAGAAAAAATAGACCAGCTGCTATCAGAGTTGTGCAAAGCTGTCCTGTGTTTCACTGACCAAAATGATAAAAAGAATAAAGAAGATGACGGGATCACTCACTTTCAGGGTCACTCTGAACTGAAAGCATTTTCAGTATTACTGGTGAAATTCATAATCTGGAAAAAATCACTTACATGCATTTCAAAATGAAAAATGTTGCTTCATATTATGGATTTCTAATGAAAACTTGGTAAATGCTGAAAGAAAGAACGATTTAAAAACAGAGAAAATGGAAATACTTTCTTTGGAAAAATGTTTCTGAAGATCCAGTGAACACTGGTAAACCAACCAAAGTCTTCCAACATTCTTCTCCTGAAAAGATGGATTTTTTTCTGAAACTTGATATCTAGTGATTTCCAGATACATAAATCCAATGCTCAGATTCCTAAGACTCACAGAGGCAGGCTGCCTGCTGAGAACCTGAGAGGCTGGAGGCATTGCTCATAGAATCGCAGAATGGTTTGGGTTGGAAGGCACCTTTAAAGATCATCTCATTCCAACTCCCCTGCCACAGGCAGGGACATCTAGATCACCTGCTCAAAGCAGTGATGGGACATTCACAACTTCTCTGGGTAATCTGTTCCAGTGTCTAACCACCCTAATGATGAAGATTCTCTTACTCCTATCTAAGATGAATCTAACGTACTTTAGTTTAAAATTGCTACCCTTTGTCCTGTTAGTCCTGCTGAAGTCTCTCTCCATCCTTCTTATAAACAACTTTAAGTATTGAAAGGCCACAATAAGGTCTCCCTGGAGCCTTCTCTTCTCCAGGCTGAACAACCCCAATTGTCTCAACCTTTCTTCATAGCAGTGGTGTTCCAGGCCTCTGATCGTTTTCATTGCCCTCCTCTGAAAACATCCTAAGAGGTCCATTTCTGTCTTGGGCTGGAGGCCCCAGAGCTGGACACAGTGCTACAGCCGGAGTCTCACAAGAGCGAAGTAGAGGGGGAAAATCACCTCCCTTGACCTACTGGCCACACTTCTTTTGATGCAGCACAGGATATGGTTGGCTTTCTGGACTGCAAGTGCACATTGCCAACCCATATCCAAGTTTTCATCCACTATCCTTCTCTGCAAGGGTGCTCTCAATTTGTTCATCACTCAGCCCATACTGATACTGGTGATTGCCCCAGCCTAGGTGCAGGATTTTGCACTTGGCCTTGTTGAACTTCATGTGGTTTGCATGGGCCCACTCCTCAAGCCTGTCAAGGTCCCTCTGGATGGTATCCCTCCCCTCAAGCATATCAACTGCACCACTCAGCATGGTGTCATCTGTAGACTTGCTGATAGTGCACTCAGTCCCACTGTTTATGTCATTAACAGAGATATTGAACAGTAAGAGGCCCAGTAAGGACCTCGGAGGGACACCACTTACTGCTGATCTCCATTTGAACATTGAGCCATTGACTGCAACTCTTCAGATGCAGCCATCCAGCCAATTCCAGCCAATTCCAGCCAATTCCTTATCCATCAAGTAGTCCTTCCATCAAATCCATATCTCTCCAATTTAGCAGCAAGGATGTTGTGTGAGACCATGTCAAAGGTCTTAGAGAAGACAAGGTAGGTGGTGTCAGTTGCTCTTCCCTTATCACCAACATAGGCACTCCATTGTAGAAGGCTACCATATTGGTCAGGCCTTTTGTGAAGCCAGGTTGGCTGTCTTTAACCACCTCCTTGCCATCCATATGCCTTGACATGGCTTCCAGAAGGATCTGTTTAATGATCTTATGGAATCCAGAAGTGAGGCTAACTAGCAGGCAGTTCCCAAGGTTCTTCTTTCTACCCATTTTAAAAATTAGTGTGGTTTCCCTTTTTCCAGTCACTGGGACTTTGCCTGATTGCTGTGAGTTTTCAAATGCGATAGAGAGTGGCTTGGCAACTGCATCTGCCAGTTCCATCAGGACCCCTGTCTCACTTGTCAGGGAGGACTACATTTCCTTTTGTCTACTTTTTCTAAGGCATTTTTATTATTCTTCGAATCCTTTGACAAATTTAGGTCTGGCTGTGCCTTAGCTTTCNACCTTTCTTCATAGCAGTGGTGTTCCAGGCCTCTGATCGTTTTCATTGCCCTCCTCTGAAAACATCCTAAGAGGTCCATTTCTGTCTTGGGCTGGAGGCCCCAGAGCTGGACACAGTGCTACAGCCGGAGTCTCACAAGAGCGAAGTAGAGGGGGAAAATCACCTCCCTTGACCTACTGGCCACACTTCTTTTGATGCAGCACAGGATATGGTTGGCTTTCTGGACTGCAAGTGCACATTGCCAACCCATATCCAAGTTTTCATCCACTATCCTTCTCTGCAAGGGTGCTCTCAATTTGTTCATCACTCAGCCCATACTGATACTGGTGATTGCCCCAGCCTAGGTGCAGGATTTTGCACTTGGCCTTGTTGAACTTCATGTGGTTTGCATGGGCCCACTCCTCAAGCCTGTCAAGGTCCCTCTGGATGGTATCCCTCCCCTCAAGCATATCAACTGCACCACTCAGCATGGTGTCATCTGTAGACTTGCTGATAGTGCACTCAGTCCCACTGTTTATGTCATTAACAGAGATATTGAACAGTAAGAGGCCCAGTAAGGACCTCGGAGGGACACCACTTACTGCTGATCTCCATTTGAACATTGAGCCATTGACTGCAACTCTTCAGATGCAGCCATCCAGCCAATTCCAGCCAATTCCAGCCAATTCCTTATCCATCAAGTAGTCCTTCCATCAAATCCATATCTCTCCAATTTAGCAGCAAGGATGTTGTGTGAGACCATGTCAAAGGTCTTAGAGAAGACAAGGTAGGTGGTGTCAGTTGCTCTTCCCTTATCACCAACATAGGCACTCCATTGTAGAAGGCTACCATATTGGTCAGGCCTTTTGTGAAGCCAGGTTGGCTGTCTTTAACCACCTCCTTGCCATCCATATGCCTTGACATGGCTTCCAGAAGGATCTGTTTAATGATCTTATGGAATCCANAAAGAGTCATTAATATCTCTTCATGCATGGTTTTCTTTTTAAAACTGGAACATTACCTCCCACTCCTACAGCAAGTGCCAGCTCCAGAAGGAGCTGGTGAAGGTTAGTTCCTCGTGTTAAAGTCACCATAAATGTATTAGAATATAATGCAAAACCACATCAGCGACTATGTTGGTTTTTGTAAGCAAAAGTATTTATCCAGGAAAAAAAAAGTTGTTTCATGTGTTGCAAAGAGAAATAGATTTCTTTGCTAAGAACAAAGAAAGAAATACTCAGAAAAAATAGACCAGCTGCTATCAGAGTTGTGCAAAGCTGTCCTGTGTTTCACTGACCAAAATGATAAAAAGAATAAAGAAGATGACGGGATCACTCACTTTCAGGGTCACTCTGAACTGAAAGCATTTTCAGTATTACTGGTGAAATTCATAATCTGGAAAAAATCACTTACATGCATTTCAAAATGAAAAATGTTGCTTCATATTATGGATTTCTAATGAAAACTTGGTAAATGCTGAAAGAAAGAACGATTTAAAAACAGAGAAAATGGAAATACTTTCTTTGGAAAAATGTTTCTGAAGATCCAGTGAACACTGGTAAACCAACCAAAGTCTTCCAACATTCTTCTCCTGAAAAGATGGATTTTTTTCTGAAACTTGATATCTAGTGATTTCCAGATACATAAATCCAATGCTCAGATTCCTAAGACTCACAGAGGCAGGCTGCCTGCTGAGAACCTGAGAGGCTGGAGGCATTGCTCATAGAATCGCAGAATGGTTTGGGTTGGAAGGCACCTTTAAAGATCATCTCATTCCAACTCCCCTGCCACAGGCAGGGACATCTAGATCACCTGCTCAAAGCAGTGATGGGACATTCACAACTTCTCTGGGTAATCTGTTCCAGTGTCTAACCACCCTAATGATGAAGATTCTCTTACTCCTATCTAAGATGAATCTAACGTACTTTAGTTTAAAATTGCTACCCTTTGTCCTGTTAGTCCTGCTGAAGTCTCTCTCCATCCTTCTTATAAACAACTTTAAGTATTGAAAGGCCACAATAAGGTCTCCCTGGAGCCTTCTCTTCTCCAGGCTGAACAACCCCAATTGTCTCAACCTTTCTTCATAGCAGTGGTGTTCCAGGCCTCTGATCGTTTTCATTGCCCTCCTCTGAAAACATCCTAAGAGGTCCATTTCTGTCTTGGGCTGGAGGCCCCAGAGCTGGACACAGTGCTACAGCCGGAGTCTCACAAGAGCGAAGTAGAGGGGGAAAATCACCTCCCTTGACCTACTGGCCACACTTCTTTTGATGCAGCACAGGATATGGTTGGCTTTCTGGACTGCAAGTGCACATTGCCAACCCATATCCAAGTTTTCATCCACTATCCTTCTCTGCAAGGGTGCTCTCAATTTGTTCATCACTCAGCCCATACTGATACTGGTGATTGCCCCAGCCTAGGTGCAGGATTTTGCACTTGGCCTTGTTGAACTTCATGTGGTTTGCATGGGCCCACTCCTCAAGCCTGTCAAGGTCCCTCTGGATGGTATCCCTCCCCTCAAGCATATCAACTGCACCACTCAGCATGGTGTCATCTGTAGACTTGCTGATAGTGCACTCAGTCCCACTGTTTATGTCATTAACAGAGATATTGAACAGTAAGAGGCCCAGTAAGGACCTCGGAGGGACACCACTTACTGCTGATCTCCATTTGAACATTGAGCCATTGACTGCAACTCTTCAGATGCAGCCATCCAGCCAATTCCAGCCAATTCCAGCCAATTCCTTATCCATCAAGTAGTCCTTCCATCAAATCCATATCTCTCCAATTTAGCAGCAAGGATGTTGTGTGAGACCATGTCAAAGGTCTTAGAGAAGACAAGGTAGGTGGTGTCAGTTGCTCTTCCCTTATCACCAACATAGGCACTCCATTGTAGAAGGCTACCATATTGGTCAGGCCTTTTGTGAAGCCAGGTTGGCTGTCTTTAACCACCTCCTTGCCATCCATATGCCTTGACATGGCTTCCAGAAGGATCTGTTTAATGATCTTATGGAATCCAGAAGTGAGGCTAACTAGCAGGCAGTTCCCAAGGTTCTTCTTTCTACCCATTTTAAAAATTAGTGTGGTTTCCCTTTTTCCAGTCACTGGGACTTTGCCTGATTGCTGTGAGTTTTCAAATGCGATAGAGAGTGGCTTGGCAACTGCATCTGCCAGTTCCATCAGGACCCCTGTCTCACTTGTCAGGGAGGACTACATTTCCTTTTGTCTACTTTTTCTAAGGCATTTTTATTATTCTTCGAATCCTTTGACAAATTTAGGTCTGGCTGTGCCTTAGCTTTCCTGATCCTACCCCTACACTTCTGAGATATATCCCTATATTCTTCCTGGGAAGCGTATCCCTGCTTCCACTGCCTGTGTATTTCCCTCTTGTGTTTCAGTTTGACCAGGAGGTCCTTACTCAGTCGTGCTGGTCTTCTGCCTTTCTCCTGTCACCCATGTGCTTTCCTGCAGGGCCTGAAGTGGTTTCTTCCATGCATTCAAAATCTTTGGCCAACACTGTTTCCATCTTACAGATCTGTGGAGCAGTCCAAGAAATTTCCAAGAATTTTAACTTCTTGGAAATAATGACAGTATGGAGTACTCTGTCGAGGGACTCTGTAAAGTCATACAGTAAAAGACAGAATTTTTTCCCCTTTCTTTTAGCTGAAATTACTTGTGTGGGAGGATGTTGTTCTGGCAGCTGGCTGTACTAAATGATACTCTTTATATTTTGCTTAGTACAAAGAAAGGAAAGCTTAGTTGTGAAAAAAAGAAACACATTCTTCAACATTGTTCCAAAGCCGAGAACACAACATGCCCTGTATTCATGCAATCAAGGCAGGACAAATATTTTGATTTTGGGGTAACCATTCACGTTGCATTTATTCAACTATTTATACTTTACTGGCATTTAAACACTTAGGAATTAATTTTTCCTAACCAAAAAAGATTTTTTTTTCTTTAGGTCTATTTTTACACTGGTCTGAGACATAAGCATTCTTTTTAAATTCAGAGTATCATGGCAGGGAGGATATCAGCTGAAACCTTTACATTAGTCTCATAGCCATACTGAATGTATGCAGTTAGTCATCTTTCCGTCTACTAGCCATGTCATTCTGAGCCCAGCTCACAATAAAATAACCAATGTAAAGTAATGTGTGGTGGCACTGTATACATTTTTTCTCACAGTGTACAACAGAACTAAGCTTGACAGTATTAACATGGTTTTTTTCAGCTACTGAAAGAAAACTAACCATTGTGTTAGTGATGGAAAACTGTACGCTTTTGATTACAGATTTCCAGGAGCAGCAAATGCAATTTTATGATTTAAATATTCATTCATTTCCATGTTTAATTTGCACACAGTTATCACAAACCTGTAAGAGCTTGCCACACATAATCGTTGGATATTATTTGGTAATTTGCATGAAAAAATTTCATTGAGACTTACATTCTTCCCCACCTGTTTCAATAGAGGTTCCATCTGCCTAATGTAGTTGCAGATTTGATTATATTTCAGTAGAGTTTTACCCAGGATGAGTCTTATCCCATTCAGAAAATCAGTGCAGTTAGGAAGTGTTCAGGCAGGGACTCTTCAATTGGAGAAGTAAGCCTGTGAAAACCATTTTTATCACAGTAGTATCACATGGAGACAACGTAATCTAAAATCTTTCTTTTTTCTAAAAATTTCTCTTTTCTGAGTTCATTTTCAAGAGCCATGTTTCCTGCACAGTGGACTAGGTGAAACTAGACAAATCTGGAGTTTATGATAACGTTCCATCTCTCAAGATAATTGCAAAAGCTGTTAAGCTCCTGTGTGGAATAGACAGATGGAACTGCCCAAAGCACGTTTTTGCTGAAATATTGGTTAGGATTCAGATACACAGTGTGAGTTATCAGTCATCTGAATGCACAACTGGAGAACTGAGTGTCAGATGACAAGAGTGTTTGTGTGCAGAGTAACAGAATGGTTGAAGAAGCACACAAAGATGCAACAGAAACACAGTGAGGGATATTTCTGTGCATCTAAGTGAAAACTACAGAAAGCACGTTTAGGTAGTATATTTGCTGTTAAAAGTACATGTGGTGTTAAAAGGCATAGTACTAGAGAAGAATAAAACACTGCTGGTCTTAGGACTCTCTATATAATGTTTATATCCAGGATGCAATAGAGGAATACAAGAGAAATATCTGACTCAATCATTAATTTATTCCATAATGGAAAAGAAAAACATTAAAAACCTGAATACTAACTACCACTGTATGGCGTAGCCTGTATTTACCTCCCTGCTATCTCCAGATGTAATTGAGAAAAAATGTAAAGATTCTTCCTTAAGAAGAGGAGAGTTGATTAAGAAGAAAAGAGAATGCAGGTGCTTTGTATCTGCAACATCAGAAGAGAATTGTACCTACTTCTACTCCCTTATCAGTTATTAGCAGACACTAAATAGAACAGCAGCATCAGGTAGGTTTGAAACTTCTTTGAGCCCAAATACAAATTTTGTATTCAATACTAAAGAAAAACATTTTTGTGTAGCCTTTCTAATTGTGAACTCAACCATATGGGAAAAACCATCATTACTTCATCTGAAACAGGATTTTTGCTCCAAAAGCTCAATGAAAGGAATGTTGAAACATTTTTTTTTTTTTTAATGAAGGAATTACAAAGCTTCTGCAGCTATGTTGTTTGGACTCAAAGGAAAACCCAGGGGCTAGGATTAGCCTCAGATCATCTGTTTATGCACTTTTAATACCTAAAACTAGAAAAACTGAACAAAAGAACATATACATTGGCAATATACCTTTGAATTTTTGTAGATTAGAGGTCACTATACTTTGGCAGGAAGGGAGAAGAAGACCAAAAGAGCTCTATTTCTCTTATAGTCCCATCTAATCCAAACGGCTTTCACCGGGTGAAGTCAATTACTCTGAAATACTTGGTTACTCTTCAGCAGCAGCATTTGGTGCTTGTCTATTCAAGACCCCAGCTGAATGAATAATGAGACAGAAAATAAAAAATGTAAGATTCATTAATCAGTGACGGCTTACAGGTTTCATAGGGAGCACCAACAGGTTTACAACCTGATAATGATAGCCTTTGTCCTGGCATTGATAAAAGTTTTCATGTAGGGGATCAGAGAAAGATTATGTCACATAAATCCTCCTCTCACAGCTGTTTGTATGGGTTGCCTGGAAGGTTGCAGATGCTCTTCACACCATTAATTGCCTTGGAGAGTTCTTGGCCTGTGCATGTCTAAACAACCCCTTACAATCCATATTGTGTTTCTCCTGCCTACTGCTTCTTGAACAGCTCTTGTGAGAAAAGGTGACAAAAGCTACCCATCAAATTTGCTCACGTATGTCCATTCTTACAAGGTTCCTCGCTGTACAGATTCCTTATGGTAAAACCCCATAATAGTCATCCACTCTGTAGTGATGCTACGATAAAATCAAAGATTTCAAATTATTGCTGTGAAATCTGATAGTATTTTGTAAACATGATAAAGTTAAAAAAGATATGTCCTTTGAAAATATATGCACCAACAAGAGGCATTGGTAATTAACACATAACTGAATCCCAGTCTGAGGTCTCTGAACATGAATTCAGAGTTGCTTTATTGATGTCAATAAGATTTATTGATATTAACACTTCTCTAAATACAGTCAGCAGTTGGTCTTTAATATCTACAATTTGTATTCATCGATTTATAAAATTGATTTGTTTCATAGCTGCCAGAGCTGCAGAAAATTTTCCAGGTGATATACAAAACATAATTAAATGAGATGGTTGAAATTCCATTAATATTTTGAAAGATATATTAAATTTATGCCACATATATATCTTTCAGTTGCATCATCACTTTATTAAACATCTTCATAAATACAAAATGTGTAATAATAGCTGATCATGATGATAATGGTTTACCCTTACTAAAGGACTGACCTTTTGCAACCTAAATGTTGTCTCACTGCATGCAGACTGACCTTGCTTCCCAAATGGTCTCATTGATTTGAATATGGAAAAGGTAATCAAACCAAAACAACCTTCTGAATCAATTTTGCACTTCGAAGTTTTGCACTGGGTTGTAGCTAAAGACAACATTACACCTTAAGAAAGATTGCTAGACTCTTTTGATGAAAGGGCCAAGTAAAATCGCAGAGTTGAAGCCCATGTAGAAGGAATACATGACTCATTCCAGATGTTTAGACCCTGGGAGTTAACTGGAGTTAACTTGAATTATCACAGAATCACAGAATGGTAGCACTTGGAAGGGACCTCTGGAGATTGTCTAGCCCACTCCCCCTGCTAAAGCAGGTGCCCCTAGAGCAGGTTGCACAGGAATGCGTTCGGGTAGGTTTTGAACGTCTTCAGAGAAGGAGACTCCAGACCCTCCCTGGGCAGCCTGTGCCAGTGCTCTGGCACCCTCACAGTAAAGAAGTTCTTCCTCATGTTTAGGTGAGACTGCCTGTGCTCCAGTTTGTGCCCATTGCCCCTTGTCCTGTCGCTGGGCACCACTGAAAGCAGCCTGGCCCCGTCTCCTTGACACCTGCCCTTTAGATATTTATAAGCATTGATGAGATCCCCTCTCAGTCTTCTCTTCTCCACGCTGAACAGACCCAGGTTTCTCAGCCTTTCCTCATAAAAGAGATGCTCCAGTCCCCTCATCATCATCGTAGCCCTTCGCCGGACTCTCTCTAGAAGTATCAAAGTAAAAAGGTAAGGGAAAATAATCTCCAAGGTAGATGGAATCTAAGTCATAATAACGACTTTATAAATAAGGTCAGCACCTTTCATGGCCCTCAGATCTTTATAGGAAATCAGTGGAGTTCTTGGCAAATATATTTTTGTTAGCTAGCACTGCCAAACATGCTGATGTTCACGCACAACCAATTTCGGTTGATTAAAAACAGGTATATGGGGGAAAAAAACCTCTAAAGTGTTATATAAAAAAAGTAAAAAGTAAATAGCCGAATGTTTTCTGTCTATTTTTCATTATGGTGATTTTGTTTTTTTTTTTAATAATCTAATTGCTCTGGGTCTTAGTTGCCAGACCAGTTCCTGGGCAGTAAGGCCTGATTTTCTTCCTGCTTTTACTGCTTTAAACATTCAGAACTTCAATAAAATGTGATGGTTTATTTCAATTTAGATTTAATTCAATTAATTTAAATTCATTTCAATTTAATTCAAGTTATTTATTCTTCTCAATATGAAAAAGAAAGAGTGGATTATTTTTTTTTCTCCCATGCAGGTGTCATGTATAGTGTAATGCTTAAACAGGGGTGCAAAGTTCTTTATACAATAGTACTATGTGCCTGAAGAGGCAAAGCAGGTAATGTAAGTAACATGTCAGGTGATCTGGACAAATTTCTAGTCAGATATAATGGAATTCAAAGAACTGTAATAACCTTCATACACTGTGCAGCATTAAGATAACGAATTAAAGCATGTGGGTGCACACTAAGCTTCAGCAGGGAGAACCCTTGAGATGGGATTCTGGCTCTGACATCTACTGCAGATATCTGAGTGACTCCAAAGGAGCAGAGATTTTCCCATGGCACTGAAACCGTATTCTCACACCATTTTGAGTACCCTAAAAAAAAAGAATAAATATTAAAGTGAAGAACAAGCTGCTTTAAGTTGACACAAGCAGATACACTGTGTTAAGTTTTGTTAGGCAAAGTGGGAAAAAAAAAAAAAAAAAAGGGAGAGACCCTGAAATACTCCTTTGATAACAGAGAGGCTGTGGGAGGAATTTAGGAACTGAAATCCGGGCTGGTGGTCCATAGATCTCCCATTTGAGGCTACCTTGCCTTTTGCTGATAGCCTTCTCTACACCCTTGCAAAGTCCCTAGTGCTTAGCACTCTATGCACACTCATGCTCTACCTTGATTCAGCAGCGGCCTGGACAGGTCCCAGCTATTCCCCCATCTGATGGAGCAGATAGATACTCACTGAAAGGGTACTGCAGCCCTAACGCCTCTCATTGAAAATCTTGACAAGCATCAATACTGCTGACTGCTCACATGGCATCAGCCATGTGGCCAGAAACTTGACCCACGGAGCAGGAGAGCTGTATGTACATCTGCCCCAGGAGCTGGAGGGGATGCTACCATTGGAGAGGAGAGTTTGGCTTCTGTGTTACAGGGTAAAATGGGTAACAAGAAAAGCATCCCCAGTATCTTCTCAATGAGTAGCCCTTGCTCAGTTCGTTTCCTTCTCCAACATCTTGGGAAAGCTATGGGGCAGTCCTGAGTTTGTGTGGACCATGCGCCCATTGGTTTCCCAGGGGAGAGCTGCAAATGTCTCTGCTCTCTGAAAGGCTTCTTGCAGGAACTGTGCATTGACAATGACTTCCTAAGAGGCTTACATGCCTTTTGTTGCTTCCTAGGATCTTTCATCTATAGACAGATGCTTTTAGGCATTTTAACAGTGATGTCCCAAAAGCTGTAAGCACATAAGGTTGTTCCTTCTGTTTCGTCTTTAGCCTGTGAGTTAGCAAACTAACTGTACAGGGAACAGGCATGTTTAGTGAAAAGAGGGTGCAGTTCTGTAAAATATCACTATATAGCACAAACATTTCTAAAATCTTTTGATAGCTCTGCATGACTGCTCATATTTCTAATGGCTATCATTGCCATAGTTTTCATGTAACCCACAGAAGCAGAAATGAACAATGAATGAAAAATGCGTGTGACTTTCCCTCTGGAAAAAAGAATCCTTTAGGAAAGAGTGCAGCCATTTGAAACAATGTGTACACACAGACACAGAGATGTGCTGCCAGTCTTTGAGGACTGTACTCTTACTGGTATGAAATATCTCCTTCTGGATTGCTGATTTCTGCTGACTGAGCAAATGGCAAATAGTCAAAGCTGCCTACCAAAGAAAAGCCTTTCTCAGTTTCAACTACATCTCAAATCCAGCCTCATACTGCTTTCGCATTGAGCCTGGGTTCAGGAAGAGTTGGAGTGTAAACAACATTATTTCAGAGTGTGTGCTTCTTTCCATAACACTTACATGTTTGTGTAGACATAAAGTGAGAGCAGTATAGCTTGGCCTATTTTGATTCTTTTTGTTTTACTATGTTTTCATAGCTTCTCTTCCAAGATAAGACTGTTTTATTTCAAATTTTCTTGAATGTGGGACTATGAAGCAAGAGCACTTGGTTGTTTCACGGACTCTTTTCCCTAGACTTTAGAAAAAGGGTCACCGTCATCATGTCCTTGTCTATCCCAGCCCACCTACCCTCCTCGCTGCCTCCTATTGCTGTCACCATTTGCCATGACCACTCACATCCAAGCAACAGACAGGAAAGAAAGAAGAGGATGCTTAAGTACTTTATCTGTCACTGGAAAACCATGAAGGGCAAGACATAGTATATAAACTTCCAGATTGTCTCTCTCCTTTGTTTTCTGCATGTAGTACCAGATGAAGCATGGCAGCTGCAAGAGAGATCAGTCTCAATGTTTGGGCTTCATCTGAGCTCAAAACTCAAAGTGAAGGTCAGGAGCTATGACACTAAATAGATAAAACTAAACAGAAAGTTATAAAGAAACCCCGTCACATGAACTGTTAATCTTAGGGGGGAAATCATTTTGCATTTATCTCTGGGCAGATGTTAAACTGAATTTGGAGACACGGTGCTTAAGCTCCACTCAGAATGAGTTAATATGTCTGCAAAATTGATTGCATGAGAAATAATAATGTATTCCTTGTAGATGTTCTTATTAGGCTTTGAAATTAGCATATTCCTAAACCACAAAAGCTCTCACCACTTGTTATTTTTCTTTCCCTTCAACAGATTCAGTACAAAGACCTAGAGTAATTTCTCACTGGGAAGACTTCTTTGCAAATAAGAAGTTAGAATGAGATTACACAAAGCATTAGCATTCACCAAGCTTTGTAACTATTTTTAGGTGGAAAAGAAATCTCATAGCCCCAAGGCTTGATACTTTTCATTTTCTTAAAGATTAAAAAACTCACTTTTAGAAGTAAAAAAAAGGTTTCATTAGAGGCGAAAAAAGAAAAAAAGAGAATTATATTGATAGATGGACAGAAAATATTGGTGTTACAGAAAATGTTCTGTTTCAGAATTACCCCAGCAGTACTTCCCACAAAGCAAAGTGCTCCTAAAGGAGTTGCTGTGCTGAGAACTAAATGCTATTAACAAATTAGTGAACACTGATTCTGAGTTAGGACATTTGACTCTTAATAAATTACTCTCTTTTAATAAATTGCACAGTGCTGCCTGTCTTTTTCATGCTGCTTTGCTGCTTGATACTTTAGCACAGGTCAAGGGCGCTCATCCTACCTGACCCTCAAGGCAGAATGGTGGGCACTTGTCTTAGAGCAAAAGATGTAGCTCTGGCTGGGTGGTCTGCGCCTTCTAACCCCAGTAGTGGCTGATGCTTCCACCCAGATGGAGCTGCCGAAGAGAGAAGATGTAACAAAGACCTCAAACTACAGGAAGGGCCTAGACCTTTCTCCTAGGGCAGGAACAGGTGGCAGAACTGCCTGCAAAATACGTGCACAGGTGGAGGACCTCCTGCAATAAGTGGCTGAGCTGCAGGAGGTGGTGAGAAGGCTGAGTAACATCAGGGAGGCTGATGAGTTAGATAGCTGGTTCCAAGTGCAGTCTGCAGTGGACCCATAGCCAAACAGCAAAAAAACTGCTCCAGTGGCACACACTGAAGAGAGGAGGTCGATAAAGCAGAGGAATGGTTGGTTGCAATGGCAAGGACCAGCAGGAGAAAAAGAATTCCCCTGAAGCCTGGGTTGCCCTTGCAGAACTGCTTTACCACTCTGCAGACTGAAAAGGAAAGACCCATCACCTCAGGAGAAACACTGAAGCTGAGTAAAGCAGCTCCAGATATGCTCCGTGCGTAACAACCAGCACAACTAAGAAAAGGCAACGGGCGATACCAGCAGGCGATTCTCTTCTGAGAGCTACAGAGGCACCCATTTGCCAACCTGACCCACTCACTAGAGATGTGTGCTGATTACAGGGCCCTCGTATCAGAGGGAGAGTACCAAGCCTTGTAGAGTTCACTGACTATTATCTGCTGCTCTTGTTTCATGTGGGCTCCAGTGATACAGCCAGGGGCAGTCTGAGGACTACCAAGAAGGATTGCAGAGCCATGGGAGTGCTGGTAAGGGACTCTGGAGTGCAGTTAGTTTTTTCATTGGTCATCCCAGTCAAAAGGAAGGGGTTTGAAAGGGACAGTTGAATCTGGTTAATGAACAAATATCACAGGACTAGTGCCACAGCCAGGGGTTTGGCTACTTAGACCACTTTGAGAAACCTGGACTACTGGGGGCTGATTGGGTCCATCTGTCATAGAAGGGGAAGAACACCTTTGGTCATAGGCTTGCCAAGCTGGTGAAGAGGGCTTTAAACTAAAGTTGCTGGGGAATAGGAACCTCAATCCATCCCACTCCTACCAGTTTGATGCCAGTGCCAGCAATAGATACCTGGAGCCTGGAGAAGGATCACAGCTGAGCAGAAGAGCACCTGAAGAGCAGAACAAAGGAATTCCAGCTGCTCCAGCCGGTAAGTCAGATTCATCATGGGCCCAAATTTAATGTCTCTATGCAAACGCAAGTAGAATGAGGAATAAACAAGAGGATTAGAGACATGTGTGTGCCTGCAAGGTTATGATCTTATTGGCATCACGGAGATGTGGTGGAATAACTCCTATCACTGGAGCGTTGAAATGGAAGGGTACAGGCTCTTTAAAATGGACAGGCAGGGGAGACAAGGAGAGGGTGCCACCTTCTATGTCAATGACCAGCTGCAGTGCTCGGAGCTTTATCTGGGGGTGGATAAGGAGCCAACCAAGAGCTTACAGGTCAGGATTAAAGGGAGGGTAAGGACAGGAGACATTATAGTGGTGGTACACTACAGGCCACCTGACCAGAAAGTCTGACTGGATGAGGCCCTCTATAGACAGATAACAGTAGCCTCACATTCACAAGCCCTGGTCCTCATGGGGGACTTCAACCACCCTGATATCTGTTGGAGGGGCAACACAGCAGGGCATAAGCAACCCAGGAGATTTCTCGAATGCATTGATGATAACTTCCTTCTCCAAGTGATAGAGAGGCCAAAGAGGAGAGGTGTTCTCACCTATAAGGAGGAGCTGGTGGGAAATGTGAAGCTCAAGGGCAGCCTTGTGACCATGAAGTGGTAGAGTTCACGATCCTTATGGCAGCAAGAGGGTGCACAGCAACTTTATTACACGGGACTTCAGGAGAGCAGACTTTGGCCTCTTCAGGGACCTGCTTGGCGGTGTCCCATGGGATAAAGCTCTGGAGTGAAGAGGGGCCCAAGAAAGTTATTCAAGGATCACCTCCTTCAGGCTCAGGAATGAAGCATCTCAACAAAGAGGAAGTTAGGCAAAAGCACCAGGAGGCCTGCATGGACGAACAATGAGCTCCTAGATAAACGCAAACACAAAAAGAAAGCCTACAGAGGGTGGAAACGAGGCCAGATAGCCTGCGAGAAATACAGAGAATTTCTCTGAGCAGCCAGGGATCAGGTTAGGAAAGCTAAAGCCCTGATAGAATTAAATCTGGCCAGGAGTGTCAAGGGCAGCAAGAAGAGCTTCTATAGATACATTGGTGATAAAACATAGACTAGGGAAAAATTCGACCTTCTCCGGAAGGAAACAGGAGGCCTGGTTAACCAGGCTATGGAGAAGGTTGAGGTACTCAACTTTTTTGCCAATGACATCAAGATGTGTGGTGCAGTTGACACACTGTAGGGAAGGGATGCCATCCAGAGGGACCTTGACAGGCTTGAGAGGTGGCCCAATGTGCACTGTATGAAGTTCAACAAGGCCAAGGACAAAGTCCTGGACATGGGCAAGGCCAATTCCAAGCAGCTACAGGCTGGGCAGAGAATGGATTGAGAGCAACCCTGAGGAGAAGGACTTGGGGTGTTGGTTGATGAGAAGCTCAACGTCAGCTGACAACGTGCACTTGCAGCCCAGAAAGCTAACAGTATCCTGGGCCGCATCAAAAGAAGCGTGACCAGCAGGTTGAGGGAGGTGATTGTCCCCCTCTACTCTGCTCTTGTGAGACCCCACCGGGAATACTTCACCCTGCTCTGGGGCTCCCAATGTAAGAAGGACATGGGCCTGTTGGAATGAGTCCAGACGAGGGCCATGAAGATGATCGGGGGGCTGGAGCACTGCTCCTATGAACACAAGCGGAGAGAGTTGGGGTTACTCAGACTGGAGAAGAGAAGGATCTGAGGAGACCTCATAGCAGCCTTCCAGCACCTGACATGGGCCTGCAAGAGAGCTGGAGAGGGACTTTTTACAAGGTTGTGTAGTGATAGGTTGAGGGGTAATGGTTTTAAACTGAAAGGGGGTAGTTGTAGATTAGATATTGGGAAGAAATTCTTCATGATGAGGGTGGTGAGACAGTGGAACATGTTGCCCAGAGAAGCTGTGGATGTCCCCTCCCTGGAAGTGTTCAAGGCCAGGTTGGATGGGGCTTTGAACAAACTGGTCTGGTGGAAGGTGTCCCTGTCAATGTCAGGGGGGTTGGAACTTGATGATCTTTAAGGTCCCTTCCAACCCAAACCATTCTATGATTCTGTCATCTTAAATGAGAATGAGAAGCAAGTTCAGTTTATGTGTTTTAAGTACAAAACTTCCTGAATAAATTGTTTTATTTCTGTATCAGTAGGTTTTATTTCTGATTAATTATCATGGTAAATATATGTTGAAAATAAATATATACATGTAGCTTCTATGAGTGTATCCTGCATCCTTAATTAATATATTAAGATGCAGGAAAGAGTGTTTTGTAGAATATGATGAAGGTTTTTTGCTTGTTTCATGAATTATACTAGTTGACTTGTTTACAGTACATTTACTGGGCTGCAAAATTTGAAAATAATTTTAAATCATTCAATAACCATGCTGCACAGGATTTTTTGAACGTATTTTCTGAGTTCAGAATTCCTTGTGGCATTCAGATGTTTTACTGAGCTTGTACTAGTATATAAAAACAGCAATATTTGAAGAAAATGTATTTACTTTCCAAATGTCCATGTATTTCAAAGAATCATAAAATCATGGAATGGTTTGGGTTGGAAATGACCTTTAAATGTCACCTAGTCCAACCCCAGTGTAGTGAACAAGAACATCTTCAAGTAGATCAGGTTGCTCAGAGCCCTATCCAACCTGACCTTGAATGTTTCCAGGGATGGGGCATCTGCCACTTCTTTGGGCAACATGTTCCACTGTTTCACCACCCTACCGTAAAAAATCTGTTTCTTACATCTAGGCTAAATCAACCCTCCTTTAATTTAAAACCATTACTCCTTGTCCTATCACAACAAGCCCTGTTAAAAAGTTTGTCCTCAATTATTTGTACCATTACACTCACCTTATCATAGAAATAACATAAATTTGTGATCAGTAATAACAATAATATCAATGTTATATTTAGCATGTTACACTACAAAACTGAGAGTAGTTTGAAGAGACGGATAATTATGACTTCCCCATTAACATGAAGCAGCAGTAGCAAATGGGAAAAGAACTCACATATGTGTCTAGATCTTCCCAAGGTTTTTTGTATCAGACAAGATTTCTACCAAAAAAAATGTGTTTTGAGGACCTGGCTTTTTATAGGCACGTGTGTGTATGTACTAGATTTGACAATGTTTTTCAGGTTTTGAATGCGATTGTATGGGTTTCAAAACCAGAGACTTAGGTATTAATAGGAGACACAATCCATTGTAAATGTCCAAGAGCTGTAGCATGAGACATGTATCTGGGATGTAAGAGACTCTGGAACTGTATTTATGGAGGATGGGGAAACTCTTTCCCATCTAATTCTATTTCTTTTGTTAAGTCCTGAGGCCTAACAAGGCAAGCAATATAATGTGAAGTCATGTGAATGATATTTCATAGCTACAAAGAACAAAGTGAGATGAACTTGTGCAGAGAAACAATACATTGACTCAGACCAAGCAGTGGAATTGGGAAAAATACACACATTTTTGTGGAACAAGCCCTCCCTTCTTTAAAATGTGACACATATGAACATAATTGTATTTGAACCTAGATAACTTGATTTCCAAACTAAAATGCTACACATATTTCCAAGCACTAAATTTTTTCATTGCTATGCGCGTGTATGTGTGTCATTTGGTTTTCTGGCTAAATCATAGGTCTTGGACTTGGATAATCTGGATTTTGAATCTTTCTGACATTTTATCATACTTCTCATTAGAAGACAAGGGAAGTATGTACAAGTTACTTCTTTTCGTATTAATGTTACTTTGCAAATTAAATTCAGAAGGCAATTCCCCCCACACCCACCCCTTATTAGAACTGCCTTGGCTCCAGGGTTAAAATTCCTGGCTGTTTCGAGTTTGGAAGTCTTCCCATATAATCATATTCTGTATCAGAGTGTGGTCTGCATGCTCGGTGTTGCCTTTTTTAGATCCGTCAGGCAGCACTGACTAGCTGAAACCAGTTTAACTTTCAGCAGGAGAAGAGTAACAGGAGCCCAGCGCCAGTCTTGAATAAACCAGCAGGAACTCAGCAAGAAGCTCTTCCCAGATAAGCAAAAGCACTGTCCTATGGAGAGCTTGTCTCTGCTGGAAGACTGGAGATACATTGTTTTAATGAACTTGCCTCAAGCTGTTGAAATCATTTGAGGGAACAGCTTTAGGGTTTATGATTCTCCTAAATCTCTTTGATTTCAAAAATACAGAAAGTTTGATTTGTATCAAGAATATTTTTATTCAGCCGTTATCCCTACCACATGCATACACTCTGCAGGAGTGGCTTTGTGTGTGTCCATGGGTATTCTCTTACAAAGATGAGGAGCTTTCAGATTAGGATTTTATAATTTTTTTTTTCTGTTACTGCTTTGGAGTAGATATAGCATTAACTTTGACAGAGCATCATTCACAACTTATAATTTAAAAAGAGAAAAAAAACCCCTTAATTTGCCTGGCAACATGCGCATTCAAGTCTCTTCTTTTTTGCTTCAGCTCCAAAGAAAGCTTCTCCATCTTCCCACAGATCAAGACAATTCCAGTGTAAGTTTCCTACCTTTCATGTAACCTTTCTTTGCACTGTCTACTTACTCTACAAGACCTCATATCTCTGTTACTTCTGTGCCCACTTTCCTTCATTGTAAAGTTCAAGATTGAGGATAGCAGCATGCATGAGAGGCTGCTGCTGCCTTCTGGCACACAGAGCTGTAGGGGAGACCAACTTGGCTGACCAGCCAGTCAATGTTTTGGATAGCAATTTATCGCCTGAAATTACTAGGAGAAAGCTACTACTTAGACTGTAATTCTTCCTGAGTGCATTTCTTCTGATTTAATTCTTTCTTTATTAGTGAAATTGGCATCCTAACTTAAGAAGGATTGATTTTTGCTTTACACCTGCTGTTGGAAAACATGCTACTTTTGAGAGGTAGGCATACAGGAGGAAGACATGGAACAGACTTGTAATCAGGCTCCCACCACACTCAAGGGAGCAGTATTGTATTTAGCCTTCTCATGGTGTTCTTTGTCTGACCACTACTGCCTGCCTTTATCACATTAGATAGGTATTGGATAGGATGGATGATGATTTAAGTTTTGGCTATTTGATAGCTATTCTTTGAAAAATGACCTGTCCTGAGATTGGTTCGTACAAGTGACCCAGCTGAAAATGTACAAATTTATTATCAAGAAGCTATGGATTTTGGAGGTGGTGGCAGTCTGATGGATCACATTACTAGTTCAGCCATGACATACTGTCTTGCTTCTTAAAGTAAAGGGTCAAGGACAAGAAAGCAAAAAAAAATTCCTTTGTCCTTGCCTGTCAACACGGGGTCCAATATGTATATATATTTCTCTGCAATTTTTGCAATTGTGTCTCTGTCCAATTGTCTCAACACCTCTCACTTTTTCCTTTTCTCAGGATGAAAGGCAAGTATGAGGTTGCATTGCAAGCTGGCATTCCTAACACTTAGAAAAAATTAATCTGTTTTGGAGCTTTGTGATTAAAATCCAACATGTCCCATGCAAAAGTTACCAAGCTGTGAGTGGTTCAGAGCTGGGACAGAATCTCAGATAAGGCCTTATGCAAGTAAGTTTGAGTCTGAATTAGATGCTGATTTCTCACACTGTTGTATGAAACTCGCTTTGCACAGGCTGCCTAACCCTAAATTACACAGTTGTATGAGAAGAGACTCTGCCTGCTGTGCTGTGTGTGATGCCTCTTGCTGCGCGGCCACTCAGCATGCCTGGGTCTGGCGTGATGCTCATGTGCTGGGGCTGACTTTTGCACTATGTTTGCATCTACAGTTCCCTGGCTCCTCAGTGATCCCTGAGAAGAGATGTTGACAAATCAGGGAGTCTAACTCCACTGGTGAGGGGGAAAGTGGCAGAAGTTTATCTGTCTCCTACGCCCATGGGGATTTAGTTTTCTACCCGTCTGTAAGGAGAACTTGCTAATGTGCACAGTCTTTGTGACCGTGGCTTTAGGGCTGAGGAGATCTGAACTTCCCCTTTTATTTAAATTATTCTATTTTCCGATGTCATTGAGTCAAATAAAGGTGGAATTCTTTCTAAAACACTTACCTAGGAAATTCATGGTAGCAGAGAGAAGAGGGAAAGAACACAGCATCCCGGTTACTGGCCCATGGACTGTTCCTAACATAATGGGATTATGAGATCACATTACCTTTTTATACCTATTTATTCACAGGCATAATCTCTAACTATAAATACAGGCATTTATATCTGTATCATTTAGCAATACTGTTACAATATAAATTATACATACACATGTATATATCATCTTAGCTATTCATAGGGATCTTTTTGACTAGTTTATGCCAAATTAGAAAAAACAGGAGACTTATCAAAGACAACTTCCAACAAATTCCATAAAAATAAGTGGTTGAGCAGAAGACAGAGACCCAAATCAATTTCTGATTGATGGAAAAGAGTGTACCCTCAGCA
Organism: Steatornis caripensis; assembly: GCA_013398225.1. Taxonomy (NCBI): domain Eukaryota; kingdom Metazoa; phylum Chordata; class Aves; order Caprimulgiformes; family Steatornithidae; genus Steatornis; species Steatornis caripensis. The sequence goes on from VZSC01019432.1 coordinate 78,524, forward strand.
AGTTTGGTGATGATACAAAGCTGGGGGGAGCGGCTGACTCACCAGAAGGCTGTGCTGCCATTCAGCGTGACCTGGACAGGCTGGAGAGCTGGGCGGAGAGGAATCTCATGAAGTTCAACAAGGGAGGAACAACGCCATGTNAGGCAGAAGTCAGACTTGCTTTGTTGCAAGCAGCTAGCTGGCTCCCTAGCCAGCACATATATAACTCATGTATCGCATACTGCTTTATATTGCCTCATCAAGCTGAAAGGGGCAGGAGCTTTGAGGACAAGGGTGAGAGATAAGGATATAAGCCAGTTTTATTAGTTCCACTGTTCAGAAGATAACATAATTTATAATAAAACGATCATTCTGTAAAATACTAATTTATTTCTATTGTGTATCAATCAACCTCTTGTAATCGTTACATACATAGAGTGGGAAAAGCTGAAGTGCCCTCACTGCCCAAAGCTCTGTTCCAGCAATGAAATGAGGTGTGCTCAGATCAGCCATGTTACGCACAGTAAAGGGAAGCAAAAACTTACTGAAAACCATTGTACTCATGATGATCTAGGGGATAAATGTGACAATCATTTTGACACACTGGACAGGCGAGAACAATGAATTTACCTCTAAACCCATTATTGCTGTATCTCCAGATCGTGGCCAGTTACTCAGGCTGTAGATCTCCTTTTCAAGTGTTTCGACCTTCTCTAGAGTCTCCTGCCCTTGACTATGTGAGGAACTTTGGCTCCTAAGCATATCATCCCTCAATCTCAACTTTAAATTTGAGAAATATTTGTAATAGTCTACGTAATACCCGTGACTTAATGTAAAGTTGTAAAGTTGTTATATAAAGTCCCAGGGCAATACAGATTGTCCTGATCTTTCTAAGATCAGTGTAAGGAAACATTTAGCAGTGGGAGCCATAGAGTTGAAAGTGTAGATTTCATGGCCAGAATTTAGTATTAGAATCTGACAGTGTTCCTGTTTCTGTAAAAAGTATTGAATAAATGATTATCAGTAAAGTCTGACTATATTTAACTATCAATCACCACTATAACGGATTCATGCTAGCTTAACTATTACAGGGACTTTCGCCTTCAGTCCTGAAGAATTTCTTTCCTGTTCAAGGATAACGTATGATACTGGGAACACTAAAGGAAGATTACTTTGCCATATCCTTTTGCTATTTCTTTTGTACAGATAAGTCAGGTTTCATCTGCCAGAGTTGTTAGTCCACCACCTTTTATGAGAGCTACATTTCCTATAAAAATGAAAATAAAATAAAAAATGTTGGGGAAAAAGAAGATTGTTGCCAAATACAGTATGTACAGGAAAACCTAGACACGTATTAAAGGGTGGAAATGAACTTTATAATGTGATAGGGATACATGGATATTAGCCCACTTACACCATGGAAAAAATGAAAGTAGCTGATCATGCCCTAAGCAGGAGATATGAAAACCAGATGGCTCTTAAAACTGAGTGGAAATCCACAGCCTGTGTAGCAAGGGCAACCAGTGAACTATGGAAACAAGAGTCATTGCAAAACTTAATTAGCTCTGTTATATTTGATCCAGGATAAGACATTCTGGTGATGCTCTGCTGAGGCCTCTGTCTTGTACAGTAGAACTCCTCCTTGTTTTTACTGCAAAGGTCTCCTCTAGGTACTAAACCACTGGTAACAGAGATATGAACACAGCCGAAGAGTTGTACTGAGTAAGACAAAATGGTAAGAAACTTTCAAAAATGGAAAAACTCCTCCAGTCTAGTTGCAGAAATCACATTTTGCAAGGAATTAGAAATTAAACTAACTAACTAACGTATAAACATACAGGCTGTGACAACAGAGTAATGGAAGTTTATCAACCAGACCACTTATGAAGATATTAAACAGTGTTGTGCCAAATATCAATCCCTGGGAGACCCCACTTATGACAGGCTGACAGTTTGAAAAGAAAACTTGTACCACCACCCTTGGGGTGCGGCCTGTCAGCCAGTTCTCCCTGCACCGCACAGACCACTTGTCTAGAATGTAATGCATCATTTTCTCTAGGAGAAAGATGTGGGGAACTGTATCAAAAGCCTTGGAGAAATCCAGGTAGACAATGTCTACCACTTGCCCCACATCAACTGAGCAGGTTACTTCGTCATAGAATGTGATCAAGTTTGTCAAGCCCAATTTGCCTTTGGTGAACATGCGCTGGCTTTTCCCAGTCATGTGCTTCATTTGATTTGTGATAGACCCCAGCAGAATTCACTCCATAACTTTCCCAGGGATTGAAATAAGACTGATTGGCTTGTAATTTCCTGGATCTTTTAGCCTTTGAGCCCTTCTTATAGATAGGGGTGACATTACCTCTTCCAGTCNACATACATAGAGTGGGAAAAGCTGAAGTGCCCTCACTGCCCAAAGCTCTGTTCCAGCAATGAAATGAGGTGTGCTCAGATCAGCCATGTTACGCACAGTAAAGGGAAGCAAAAACTTACTGAAAACCATTGTACTCATGATGATCTAGGGGATAAATGTGACAATCATTTTGACACACTGGACAGGCGAGAACAATGAATTTACCTCTAAACCCATTATTGCTGTATCTCCAGATCGTGGCCAGTTACTCAGGCTGTAGATCTCCTTTTCAAGTGTTTCGACCTTCTCTAGAGTCTCCTGCCCTTGACTATGTGAGGAACTTTGGCTCCTAAGCATATCATCCCTCAATCTCAACTTTAAATTTGAGAAATATTTGTAATAGTCTACGTAATACCCGTGACTTAATGTAAAGTTGTAAAGTTGTTATATAAAGTCCCAGGGCAATACAGATTGTCCTGATCTTTCTAAGATCAGTGTAAGGAAACATTTAGCAGTGGGAGCCATAGAGTTGAAAGTGTAGATTTCATGGCCAGAATTTAGTATTAGAATCTGACAGTGTTCCTGTTTCTGTAAAAAGTATTGAATAAATGATTATCAGTAAAGTCTGACTATATTTAACTATCAATCACCACTATAACGGATTCATGCTAGCTTAACTATTACAGGGACTTTCGCCTTCAGTCCTGAAGAATTTCTTTCCTGTTCAAGGATAACGTATGATACTGGGAACACTAAAGGAAGATTACTTTGCCATATCCTTTTGCTATTTCTTTTGTACAGATAAGTCAGGTTTCATCTGCCAGAGTTGTTAGTCCACCACCTTTTATGAGAGCTACATTTCCTATAAAAATGAAAATAAAATAAAAAATGTTGGGGAAAAAGAAGATTGTTGCCAAATACAGTATGTACAGGAAAACCTAGACACGTATTAAAGGGTGGAAATGAACTTCATAATGTGATAGGGATACATGGATATTAGCCCACTTACACCATGGAAAAAATGAAAGTAGCTGATCATGCCCTAAGCAGGAGATATGAAAACCAGATGGCTCTTAAAACTGAGTGGAAATCCACAGCCTGTGTAGCAAGGGCAACCAGTGAACTATGGAAACAAGAGTCATTGCAAAACTTAATTAGCTCTGTTATATTTGATCCAGGATAAGACATTCTGGTGATGCTCTGCTGAGGCCTCTGTCTTGTACAGTAGAACTCCTCCTTGTTTTTACTGCAAAGGTCTCCTCTAGGTACTAAACCACTGGTAACAGAGATATGAACACAGCCGAAGAGTTGTACTGAGTAAGACAAAATGGTAAGAAACTTTCAAAAATGGAAAAACTCCTCCAGTCTAGTTGCAGAAATCACATTTTGCAAGGAATTAGAAATTAAACTAACTAACTAACGTATAAACATACAGGCTGTGACAACAGAGTAATGGAAGTTTATCAACCAGACCACTTATGAAGATATTAAACAGTGTTGTGCCAAATATCAATCCCTGGGAGACCCCACTTATGACAGGCTGACAGTTTGAAAAGAAAACTTGTACCACCACCCTTGGGGTGCGGCCTGTCAGCCAGTTCTCCCTGCACCGCACAGACCACTTGTCTAGAATGTAATGCATCATTTTCTCTAGGAGAAAGATGTGGGGAACTGTATCAAAAGCCTTGGAGAAATCCAGGTAGACAATGTCTACCACTTGCCCCACATCAACTGAGCAGGTTACTTCGTCATAGAATGTGATCAAGTTTGTCAAGCCCAATTTGCCTTTGGTGAACATGCGCTGGCTTTTCCCAGTCATGTGCTTCATTTGATTTGTGATAGACCCCAGCAGAATTCACTCCATAACTTTCCCAGGGATTGAAATAAGACTGATTGGCTTGTAATTTCCTGGATCTTTTAGCCTTTGAGCCCTTCTTATAGATAGGGGTGACATTACCTCTTCCAGTCTTCTGGGATGTCCCCCAATCTCCACGACTTCTCAAAGATTATGGAGAGCTGCCTCACAACAACATCAGCCAACTCTCTTAACATCCTTGGGTGGATGATGTCTGTGCCCATTGATTTGTAAGGATCAAGTTCCTGTAATAATTTGCATACCAACTCTTCCTTCATTGATGACGGGTCTGTGTTTGCATTGACCTGGATGTTTGTTCCCAGAACCTGGAGCCCAACAGTTCTGGAGAAGACAGAGAAGAAGGAAGTGTTGAGAACCTCTTCCTTTTCAGAGTTGTTCGTGACTAATTCGGCCACTGTGGCAGTATTTTCCTTCTCTTTCTGCTTGTTGTTCATGTACCTGAAGAACCCTTTCTTGTTTTTGACATCTTTGGCCAATTTCAATTCAAGATGGGCTTTTGCTTTTCTGACTGTATCTCTGCACGTCTTGGCAATGCCCTTGTAGTTCTCAACAGGTATTTGTCCACTTTTCCATCTCTGGTATGCTTCCATTTCGGTTTTGAGCAGACTCAGAATCTCACAGTTAAGCCAAGGGGGTTTCTTGCTCCTCCTACTTCCCTGGCCTTTAAAGGGGATGAACTGATTTTGTGCTTCCAGGAGAGCGTTCTTAAAATACTACCAGAACTCGTTAGCTCTTTTGTCCTCCATGGAAAGATCCTATGGAGTCACTCCCAGTTGAGCTCTGAGTGAACTGAAGTTTGCTCTTCTAAGATCTAAAGCCTTTGCCTTTGTACTAACCTTCAGCATGCTCAGTAGGATCCCAAACTCCACAATAGTGTGATCACTGCAGCCAAGGCTGTCACTAAGCAAGATATCACAAAGGAGGTTTTCTCGGCTTGTGAGTAGCAAGTCCAGCAGTGTCTCATTCCTGGTTGGTACATCTAACATTGATATGAGGAAACAGTCCTCTATGCATTCCAGGAACTTGATGGATGACGTGAGCTACTGTGTTGTTCTTCCAACAAATGTCAATTTACAATTGAATTTAACTGAATATTTTAATCCCGTTTTTCAGAATGGATTTTTGTTATCAAAATGTTTTTGTTATCTTTAGGGTCTGCCTTATAAATGTAGCTAGGAGTTTCTGGAATACATCTCAGATGTGTTATCCCATGCAGTTTTGCACAATCATTTAACCCCCCTTTTTCTCTGTGTTATCAGTTTATTTTTAAGCAGCCATAAAGATGAGTAACTGCAGAGGGTGCAAACCTGACTTAAGGAACAGCAGAATGGATGTTGCCTCTTGGGCAAACTTGGGCATCCTCCTGTGTGTGCCTGCAATTGTGCAGACCAAAAATTTTTTGTATTATTTTTTCTGGTTTTCTGTAGGACCCTTGCCTCAGCTGCTGACCAGATTGTCTAGGTCCCACTTCACAAGCAGCTATTCACTGTTCTCTTTCTGCCTCCTTGCTGGTGTCAAGTCTAATGCTCGAGTTTCTGAGTGCTTTTGAAATTCTGCTCTGGAGATAGAATTAATGATTTCTTCTCTTCTCTTTTTTATGTTTCTCATCACTGAATATCTGAGTGCTTTATGAACAGCAATTACTTTATTTTCAAAAAAAATTCTACTCAGGGGAGGATTATTTTTTTTCTTTTATATTTTAGAGAAAATAGATGATGGAGAATTCATGTCAAAACTACTGACTGGATTATTCATGTCCAGCCTGAGACTGAGAAGACCTAAATTTTTTCCTTTGCATTATTAGCACCGTAAATTAACTCCGTAAATTAATTTCAGCAAATCAGAATCAAGGTCTCAGCTGGGGTAACTGAAAATGAGGAACACATCGTTTAATGAAACCTTTTAAAGTCTGCATTAAGTGACTCAACCTGGTATTCCACGGAGATTCCTGGCACTTTGTAATCATGTCACCTACCTGCATGAGGGCTGATGTGAGACACAGCACAGAGCAGAGGAGATGCTCTCTCCTAATGGCTCTGTCTTAATTCGCCAAGCAGACAGCTGTCATAGTTTTATAAAATTACTATTCACAGTTGTTGATCATAGCCCTGTTTCTGAATGGTAGCACTAGAACTGACAGATTAGGCCTTCTAATAGTGCTTCAGCTTCCTCTCATCTTCCTCATTCTACCAGGCTGACATGTTTGCACAAATCCACAAATTCGGCCCAATCAGTTTGAGTTAGCATTCTAGAAATGTGTTGATAGACTTGTAAGCTTGACTTATAACTTTAATTATGAAGAAGATATTCTGAACCACATAGTAATAATAATAATAACAAACCGCTAATCAGTGCCTTGTGATTGCATTTCACTGATGATAGCTGGTTTCCAAGAGGTTTCCAAGAATATTTTACAAAAATGCTAAATTTCAAATGCTTATATATAGAATCCAGCATTATAATCACAGAATAAGTATTGTCAGTCACTCAGTATAGAATTTAAATGATATATTTAAATTATTTAAATTCTGGCATCGTTTCTTTGCTTATATATTTTCCTACAATATTCTTAACAGTGACTCCAGTTATACAGCCTTTGGGTTTGTTTCAAGTTTGTCAGACATGTTTTCACCCCACTGCTCTGCACCAGCAGAGACCCTAGCTCCAGGACTGAGACTCTTGCACGTCTTGGGTGACACTCATCCCACTCAGCAAGCCTAGTAAATCCTGGAGACTTCCTCTGAGTTTCCAGATTCTTGAAGTTCATATTGAGCTGACCGGTGAATGTGAGCTTTAGGCCTACCTGTGAGGAGTGTTCTCCCCTCCTATGCCTACATACTGGAGCATCTGGCATCACCAATGTCTGGGATCCTCCTGGCACTCAGTTACTACTTTCTCCAGATCTGTGGGAGCTGGAACGGCACTGGAGTGGAGAGTCTCTTAGGTCTTGATACAGTCTACCTTGAGTTTTTAAAACATAATCTGATCTTGTTTCAAAATTCAGATATACCTGTTTGGTCCATGCCTGTTGAGATAAATTTCCACTGTGTTCCTTCTGGTAGGGTGCATACCAGAGCTGTCCTTTCCAACAACAAGCAATAACCTGTGTTTGTTTCCCCAAAGGCACAGTAAGACTCTGCCCAGGGTGCAGAGCCAGCTCCCAGAGAGATTTCATAGTAAAAAGAGGTCTTTATGCCTGTGGTGGTGGTGAAAAATGAATTAGCATAGGAATGTTCGGGACCGAGGTGTAATACAATGCTAAGGTACTGGATGGTTTAGGAGGACAGAGGTTTGCAGAACACAGCTCTTCAGCACTGTTGCTTCTTTTATGCTCTGAGGAGAGGCAGAATGGGAAGTACCAGTGATACCAGTGCTTGGACCATACTGGTATTCATGTGTATTCTCTCTCCATGCTCCAGCCTCCCTCTCCAGCTGTTCGATTACTCCCTGGCTGCAGTGGTGGTGCTTCAGTCACTCCCAAAAGAGTGAGCTGCTAAAGTTACATGTCCAAAAAACTCCGTTCCTGGCTGCCAGTGTCTCTGTCACAACAAATGCATTATGCTTGATGTACATGTAGAAAGAAAACTTCTAAGACTAAGGTCTAGGAATCAATCGTGTCTTGCCAGTGGATGGGAGTCTCCCATCCTTAGTTGTTGACTCTGCTGTTATGCTGCTGACTTATGTGCTATCAAGTTCCTGTTGGCAATGCATCTTTGGGTCAACCCTCCAAGCCTTTGTGAATAGAAAATCAATCACAAACTCATAATGTCATGAATTCCTTTTTCTTTTTTTTTTCTTCTGCAATGATAGGAACTTGAAAAATAAAAAGAGAAAATAATGGAACATATTCTCCATTGCAGCTGAAAAAGATGCTTTTTCAAGCATAAACATTTTTGGGACATCAAAAAAAATATCACTATTTATAGCATTTAACATCTTCCTGGGCATTATGGTCTGCAAAAGAACATATGTGTAACCTGATAACCATTATTTTACCGCTATTATTTGCCCATCATATCACAGATGAAGTGTAAGGAAATCATTACACAGCTGATAATCTAGGTTTGTCTATGAAGTGAAACGTAAGACTACCCTGCCCCAGTTGTGGTAACGTTACCCTTTATACCAAGTGACAGTTCCAGTCAGTGCACATAATACACGAGTCCATGCACTTATTTAGAACCTACTGTGGTGCATATTATGTTTGATATGAGAAGATTTTTCAGGGTAAAGAAGCACCACATTGGGTATGCGCTAATTGTACTGATATACCATAGTAAAAAGCACTAAGAAAACTACATTCACCTTTTCCACTACAATCCCTTCTTCAGAGATACTTGCAATTGTCTGAAAACAATCCTAAAATGTCAAGAAAGTTCCATGGCTATTGCGACCAAAGATGTTACAAACACCATCCACTCAATTTTAAGATAATGAAAACAGAAAAAGACAGAACAGAAAGGATTATTCTGCATAGCTGTGGGAAGAGTTGTTGCATTAAAAATAATTTATTGAGTGGTTGCTCTCGGAGCAGATAACAAAGTACTGTATATACACAGTTTAGACTTTCAAGAAAACTATTCAAAAAGAAGTTTGAGAAGACTCTTTTCTGATAAGGTGATTTCTTTGTATTCTGTATGTCACATAGCTGTTTTGAAATCAGTTAATTAGTAATTAATGTCATGTTTTCAAATTGCTTCAGAAGTATAATATCATAAGTTCTAAGTGTTTCCTTCATCTGTAACAATGATTCATAGGTAAGGCATTCGTTTATTCTCAGTGAACTAAAAAAATGCATATACCAACAGTTTGATAGGCATTTGTACATATCTAAAAAATACTTTGTTTGAGCTGTTGCTTTTCTCCCTGTATTATGAGCAGAATTATCACTCCAGCCAAAGAAATCTCAATCCTTCAAACAAAGACAAGACAGTCAATTTTCAAAACTCTCTTAGACCAACAGTTTAACTGAGAAGACGAAATGTCTGAGTACATATAAGGTGCACAGCTATTATATGTCCTATAAACACACACGTAAATAAGAGAGGGAGGCTTCTAAAAGTCTGCCATGTAAATCTGTGCCTTGTCACCTTTGCATCTTGTCTAGTCTGAGCTACTAGTGTTAAACACGAGGCTGTTGAAATAATTAGTCCTCAGGCTAGAATTCTGTGCACAGTTAGAAAACCTTAAATTGCATCTAAAAATGCCTAGTTATTTTATAATTACTAATTATATTGATATATAATTAGTAATTAATAAAATAAAAATTAATTGAGATAACTAATGGCTGATCCAGGAAAAAACTGGAACATGGTAACTGCCATGTCATGTCATTAATTGCCTTGTTTTCCAGTAGTGTTGAGCAATAAAAACAATATGCTCACTGTATATGGAAACATGAAAAATACTGGCTTCGGATGTACTTCTCTGTTCCATAGCTAATTATATTTAATTATTTTTGTGGAAGGATGCAAAAAATTCAAAGTTTTTTGTAATGTCCATCAATAAGAGATTTTCCATACCAGAAAGAAGCACATTCTTGACACAGAATGCAACACATGATTGCATGATTGCCACATGATCGGGTCTGTGTGGCGGGGCTTTGGTGGCAGGGGCAGGGGCTAAATGGGCAGGTAACTGTCAGAAGCTGCTCAAAGCTCCCCCAGCTCCAAGTCTGCCCGCCTCAGGCTGAGGCCGGGCCTTTTAGAGACAACAGATGTGCCTCTTCAATACGGTATTTAAGGAGGGGACAAACGAGCAGTCGTGGAGACCTGCAATGGAGGGAGGAGGGGGAGGTGAGAGAAACACCCGTGCAGGTACTGGGAGTCAGTGAGGAAGGAGGAGGGTAGGGCAGGAGGAGGTGCACCGGAGCACAGATTCTCCTGCAGCCTCTGGGGAGAGGGCAGGCTGTGCCCCTGCAGCCCATGGAGGATCATGGTGGAGCGGAGATGGACCTGCAGCCTGCAGAGGACCCCACACCGGGGGAGGTGCCTGCTCCCGAAGCATACTGTGACTCTGTGGGCAGCCTGTGCTGCGTCGGAGTGTTCCTGAGGGACTGCACCACGTGGGAAGGACTCACGTCGGAGGGGTTCGTGAGGGACTGTCTGCCGTGGGAGGGACTCCATGTTGGAGCAGGGGAAGCATATGAGGAGCCCTCCCTGCCTGAGGAGGAAGGAGCGGCAGGGACAATCTCTGGTGAACTGACTGCACCCCTGTCACGGTCCACTCTGTGGATGCCTGATGGTTCGTTTGCTGCGATCTCGAAGTGCAAAAAATCAAGGCGACCACGCTAAGGGGTTATGCATCAATCAAACAGTGCAACTTTATTGTTTTGCCCATAAAGCGGCGTGTGATAGACAGAAAGAGTGATAGGTAGGGAAGAAAAAGTAAAGTTAAGACAGGAAAGAGAATTATAGCTACCACCACGGGTCCAAGGCTTCCCTATGGTGCCAGGTCCAGGCAGTGTCCCACCGGTCCTTCCGATCGTCGTGATACTTGGTGGGGAAGATCTCCAAAGTTCAGTTGCTAAGGAGCCATCTTTTATGCTCAGTGATACACCTTGCTCCTCCTCTGTCCCATGGATTGTTGCCAATCTCTGCCTTCTCGAGCGATATTTCCATGCATGCTCAAGCAGGAGTNAGGGTAGGGCAGGAGGAGGTGCACCGGAGCACAGATTCTCCTGCAGCCTCTGGGGAGAGGGCAGGCTGTGCCCCTGCAGCCCATGGAGGATCATGGTGGAGCGGAGATGGACCTGCAGCCTGCAGAGGACCCCACACCGGGGGAGGTGCCTGCTCCCGAAGCATACTGTGACTCTGTGGGCAGCCTGTGCTGCGTCGGAGTGTTCCTGAGGGACTGCACCACGTGGGAAGGACTCACGTCGGAGGGGTTCGTGAGGGACTGTCTGCCGTGGGAGGGACTCCATGTTGGAGCAGGGGAAGCATATGAGGAGCCCTCCCTGCCTGAGGAGGAAGGAGCGGCAGGGACAATCTCTGGTGAACTGACTGCACCCCTGTCACGGTCCACTCTGTGGATGCCTGATGGTTCGTTTGCTGCGATCTCGAAGTGCAAAAAATCAAGGCGACCACGCTAAGGGGTTATGCATCAATCAAACAGTGCAACTTTATTGTTTTGCCCATAAAGCGGCGTGTGATAGACAGAAAGAGTGATAGGTAGGGAAGAAAAAGTAAAGTTAAGACAGGAAAGAGAATTATAGCTACCACCACGGGTCCAAGGCTTCCCTATGGTGCCAGGTCCAGGCAGTGTCCCACCGGTCCTTCCGATCGTCGTGATACTTGGTGGGGAAGATCTCCAAAGTTCAGTTGCTAAGGAGCCATCTTTTATGCTCAGTGATACACCTTGCTCCTCCTCTGTCCCATGGATTGTTGCCAATCTCTGCCTTCTCGAGCGATATTTCCATGCATGCTCAAGCAGGAGTGTCCGAGGCGTGGTTTGCCTTAAAGACGGGTAGCTTTGGAGCAGGAGGTGTGTTTTTGTACAGCAGTTGTGATCCATCTTCTTGACGGCAGCTATGTGGCCTTGTCATGGTCCATTCCTTCGTGTCTCAGGTAACGGAGGGCAGCATAGTACTCCTGGTACCATGCAATTCTTTCTATTCTTTGGACCAAGAGTGGCATAGTACTCCTTATACTACGCAGTTCTCTCTCTCATGGTGTTTGTGTCTTGNTGCCTGCTCCCGAAGCATACTGTGACTCTGTGGGCAGCCTGTGCTGCGTCGGAGTGTTCCTGAGGGACTGCACCACGTGGGAAGGACTCACGTCGGAGGGGTTCGTGAGGGACTGTCTGCCGTGGGAGGGACTCCATGTTGGAGCAGGGGAAGCATATGAGGAGCCCTCCCTGCCTGAGGAGGAAGGAGCGGCAGGGACAATCTCTGGTGAACTGACTGCACCCCTGTCACGGTCCACTCTGTGGATGCCTGATGGTTCGTTTGCTGCGATCTCGAAGTGCAAAAAATCAAGGCGACCACGCTAAGGGGTTATGCATCAATCAAACAGTGCAACTTTATTGTTTTGCCCATAAAGCGGCGTGTGATAGACAGAAAGAGTGATAGGTAGGGAAGAAAAAGTAAAGTTAAGACAGGAAAGAGAATTATAGCTACCACCACGGGTCCAAGGCTTCCCTATGGTGCCAGGTCCAGGCAGTGTCCCACCGGTCCTTCCGATCGTCGTGATACTTGGTGGGGAAGATCTCCAAAGTTCAGTTGCTAAGGAGCCATCTTTTATGCTCAGTGATACACCTTGCTCCTCCTCTGTCCCATGGATTGTTGCCAATCTCTGCCTTCTCGAGCGATATTTCCATGCATGCTCAAGCAGGAGTGTCCGAGGCGTGGTTTGCCTTAAAGACGGGTAGCTTTGGAGCAGGAGGTGTGTTTTTGTACAGCAGTTGTGATCCATCTTCTTGACGGCAGCTATGTGGCCTTGTCATGGTCCATTCCTTCGTGTCTCAGGTAACGGAGGGCAGCATAGTACTCCTGGTACCATGCAATTCTTTCTATTCTTTGGACCAAGAGTGGCATAGTACTCCTTATACTACGCAGTTCTCTCTCTCATGGTGTTTGTGTCTTGGTATCAATCCAAGCTTCTGATGGCGATGTTGAGACAATACTGTTCTTCGGACTGACTCTTACAACCCCCTATTCCCTGTCCCCCTATGCCACTGAGTGGGGAGGAGGGAAAGACATCGGGAGCCCAGGAAGGAGGGAGGAAAGGGGGTAAGGTGTTTGTTTTTATAAGATCTGTCTTTCGTATCTCCTTATCCTAGTCTGTTTTGATTGATGACCAATTAATTGAATTTTTTTATCAAGATGAGTCTTTTTTTGCCTTTGACCATAATTGATGAATGATCCCTCCCTGTCCTTGTCTCAACCCACCGGGTTTCGTTACATTTTCTCCTCATCCCAGTGTAGGGGGGGAGGAGCGAGAGAGTGGCTGCATGGTGCTTTGCTGCTGGCTGGGCTCAAACCATGACAGACATCAATAAATTTACAGAACTATTTTACTCAGAATTGTAGAAAAGACATTATTTAGGATCAAACTGGTGAGATTGCTGGTGCTATAAAGTGTCCCTTGTGCAGAGGATCTTGGTACGGCTGTGGCTGTCACCTTGCTGCCCTGTCTGTGTCAGCCAGTGCCACAGGAATAGCCTTCATGACAGCTAACAGCAAAAGCATTTGTGGTGTGCCTGGAGTCCTAGAGAGTAACACAGGCTGTATTCAAGCTCAAAATACATTGCTTTTGTTAAAAAAGATATATGTTTGACTGCACGATTTTGAGAAGGAAAATAAATGAATGCGGCTATTTTTCCAGCTAAGCTTGAGAGCTTTCTGCAGTGTGGCTTCATTTTGTGAGTGCTGGCCATTTTGTACAAACAATTTTGAGTTAAGGAACAACAGGACAAAAGCGCAATGAATGGTTATGGATTTTCCTCAGTGTAATGGTTAGTTGGTGAAATCGTAGAATCATAGAATGGTTTGGTTTGGAAGGGACCTTAAAGATCATCATTATGAAGAATTTCTTCCTAATATCTAATGTACATCTACCCTCCTTCAGTTTAAAACTGTTACCTCCCATCCTATCACTACACGCCCTTGTAAAAAGTCCCTCTCCAGCCCTCTTGAAGGCCCCCATCAGGTACTGGATGGCTGCTATAAGGTCTCGCCAGAGCCTTCTCTTCTCTAGACTGAACAACCCCAACTCTCTCTGCCTATCTTCCTTCCTAGGAGAGGTGCTCCAGCCCCCTGATCATCTTCATGGCCCTCCTCTGGCATTGCTCCAGCATGTCCATGTCCTTCTTATGTTTAGGGCCGCAAAGATGAAGGCAGTACTCCAGGTGGGGTTTCACAAGAGTGGAGTAAAGGGGGAGAATCACATCATTCAACCTGCTGGTCATGCTTCTTTTGATGCAACCCAGGATATGGTGCTTCGCCGGCTCATGGTGAGCTCCTCATCAACCAACACCCCCAAGTTCTTCTCCTCAGGGCTGGATTGAGAATGGATTTAGAGCAATCCATTCTCTGCCCAGCCTGTATCTGTGCTTGGAATTGCCCTGACCCATGTGCAGGACCTTGCCCTTGACCTTGTTAAACTTCATGCAGTTTGCACAGGCGCACCTCTCAAGCCTATCAAGGTTCCTCTGGATGGCTTCCCTTCTCTCCAGCACGTTGACCACACCACATAGCTTGGTGTTGTCGGCAAACTTGCTGAGAGTGCCGTCAATCCCACTGTCCATGTCACCGGCAAAGATGTTAAACAGTGCCAGTGCCGGTGCCAATACCAGCCCCTGAGAGATGCCACTCATCACTGGTCTCTACTTTGACATTGAGCAGTTCACACAGAGCCATGGAGAGAAAGCAGTAGTGATAATTCATATCATCTTGTCTCTAGCTGACTTCCTCCCTGGGATGAGGGAGGCTGCTTGCAGCCTAGACCCTTTCTCCTCCTTGCAGACCTGGGTGTCGCCTTCACGTCCCTCTGGCTGTCAAGCCCAGCTGGGTGCTGCAGCAGCATCTGTCCCTCTGTCTTTTCTGAAACAGGAGGCAGCTCAGTGCTGGAAGCAAGGGGATGCAACACCGCAGCATTTCAGACTGGCAGAGGAGTGGGAAATATCCCACATGGCATTGCTTGTGTGCAAGGCAAAGCAGAAAGCAGCTTCATTCAGAGTTCTTTTATAAATGACGTGAGTCTGTGTTTTAGAAAAAATCCTTTATCTTTCTAATATACCCCACTCATTTGAGTGTTTTCCATTCATCACCTCTTTCCTGTTCTCAGGTCTTTGCTAGCTCTCTGACATAATGTCAAATGGTAGTCCCCTGTGGAGGGATGCAGAGCCATTTTGTCTGACTTCCTTTGAAATCAGTTCCTGTTACCTCAAAACCAGCAGTAGCAAAGAGGTTGACATAACCTGGCCCAGCGAGGNACCACACCACATAGCTTGGTGTTGTCGGCAAACTTGCTGAGAGTGCCGTCAATCCCACTGTCCATGTCACCGGCAAAGATGTTAAACAGTGCCAGTGCCGGTGCCAATACCAGCCCCTGAGAGATGCCACTCATCACTGGTCTCTACTTTGACATTGAGCAGTTCACACAGAGCCATGGAGAGAAAGCAGTAGTGATAATTCATATCATCTTGTCTCTAGCTGACTTCCTCCCTGGGATGAGGGAGGCTGCTTGCAGCCTAGACCCTTTCTCCTCCTTGCAGACCTGGGTGTCGCCTTCACGTCCCTCTGGCTGTCAAGCCCAGCTGGGTGCTGCAGCAGCATCTGTCCCTCTGTCTTTTCTGAAACAGGAGGCAGCTCAGTGCTGGAAGCAAGGGGATGCAACACCGCAGCATTTCAGACTGGCAGAGGAGTGGGAAATATCCCACATGGCATTGCTTGTGTGCAAGGCAAAGCAGAAAGCAGCTTCATTCAGAGTTCTTTTATAAATGACGTGAGTCTGTGTTTTAGAAAAAATCCTTTATCTTTCTAATATACCCCACTCATTTGAGTGTTTTCCATTCATCACCTCTTTCCTGTTCTCAGGTCTTTGCTAGCTCTCTGACATAATGTCAAATGGTAGTCCCCTGTGGAGGGATGCAGAGCCATTTTGTCTGACTTCCTTTGAAATCAGTTCCTGTTACCTCAAAACCAGCAGTAGCAAAGAGGTTGACATAACCTGGCCCAGCGAGGAACAAAATATGGTCTTACAAGGCAAAACTGGAAGAACAACCATGCACAGGAGAAACACTATGCTCTGGTTTATGTTTCTTTGAGGTTGTTTATATTAACATTAAAAGGCAAGCTCCTGGAAGGAGATAGGTTTACACAACATAGAATATGTGCAGATTCTGACTACAGGATGGAAACAACACCTGCTAAAAACTTGAAAACTTACACATATTTTTCATGCAAAACTGCACATTTACTTTACTCCTTCACCCCAAACATTATATACATCACTTGCTCTTCTTTGTATTGTGTGAATGAGGATTAAATACACAGGTTGCCAATAGAAAGTGGAGTTCCACTTGCCTCCTATGTAAACATGAACTTTTAGCATTTGCCCTGAGTAGACTCTTGAAATAAATACCAGCTGAGGGCAAATTTTGCTGAGGCTTGTGTAAAGCTGGAGTCATTCCAATTTATACCCCATCATTATGAACAAGCAATTTGTTCTGAGTAGCTGCATTTGCTGATTACAAAATCTTCTGTGAACAAACATCCATCCTCTCTTTCTAGACCCCACTATGGGGCATATAAAGCTTTCTTGTGTCTGAGCATGTTCTGATGTCAGAACTGACACCTCACCTACTGAGAATAATCTCCTCTTTCAACCAGGAGAAGAGAAAATAAATGGGAAATGTGGATTAAAATCCAAGAGCACACGAGCTGGAATCACCAGGAATGATGTAGATAGCTGTTCGTATGAAGACTCCCTTGTGCTGCATAATATTACACACCTCTTTTCTTCTTCATATGATCTGCCCGAATTATGCACCAGTGTGAAGGAAAGATAGGCTGCTCCTTTATTTCTACCAGAAAGATGAGAACTGGGTAGTGACCACACAGCAGACCTGATATGGCATTTGCAGTAACCTCTGCTAGCACAGCCTATTTCTTCCTAGTCATAGGTGAATAGCCTGGGTACCAAAATGTGTGTGCTCTGCTATCTCTGCAACCGTCAATTAATTTTCCATAGAAATACCATAATTTCTTCTAAGTAGCATCTTCTCCTCTTTATCCTACCTTTAAAACTGGAGCTGGACTGTCTTAAATCTGGACTTAGGCCTCTTCAAAACTGTAAAATGCCATAAATCTTACGAAAGGCCACGTGAAGAGAACTAGACAAATAGTAGTTGCAGCTCTCAGGAGGGAGGGTAGGTCTCTAAAATGAGGCATTGTCTTCAGTTCAGCTTGTCCTGTTCACTTAGTCTCAACCTTGCCCCCTTTTTAGTTGCAGTTAACAGACCGTAATTAAAGGGTATGTGGAAAGCAAGCCTGCACTCTACAGAGATATTTAAATAGTATAAAAATCCCAACCCCCTGGTAATCACAGAAAGCCTTAAAAGATATTTCATACTGGAGAAATTTTTCAAATATGTTATCACGCGTAGTTTGCTCCGTTTCTGTGAACATTCTGTGAACCCATAGGCCCTAATGCAATGTGCACTTGTGGTTTTCTTGCAGTTTCATTAGTGAAGAGGATTCATGTAAATACATGCAAGAGGCAAATCTGACCTAGATTGTTGCCTTGCATACCTCTGAAAAGATTTCCTTCTTGTGTTTACAGAGATGAAGCACCTATTAATTTAGCAATATAAAAACTGTATGTAAAACAAAACAGAATTGTGTTTCAACTCAGATTTGTGCGGAATGTTCCCACACTCACATTTGACACAGATTCAGATGTAAGTACCAATGTCTTGCCTATTCCTCTTCTGCAACAGCAACAAAACAGCTGAGGAACTCGCTGGGAATTTATTATTATTCCATTGAAGGTTACTTGGAGAACAATTAAAGATGCTATCAGAATTAAAAACTACACATAAAAGAATAGCTAGAGATAATATACTATGTAGAACAATTAATTAATTTATTAATACAATTAACAACTAATATTCTGTAATTTAAATATTTTTTCAAGGTTTCCTGACCCTTGGTGCCCTGAAGAAGAAAGAGAGTGATTGTTTGAATTCAGACTAGTTATGCATCTGATCAAGTATGTTGAAAACAGATGCTGACCAGCTGAAGTTTGTTTAGCTCGTTCTTACACTCAGGTCTCTTCTGTGGATGGGGTAGTGAGTCCATTAGCATTTTTGATAAACAGCAGTGTGTCTGCGAGGCTATGGAAACATGATCATGTGTGCTCATGCCCTAAGATTTAGACCTTTAAAAATGAATTCTCATTTGGATAAATTTCACTGAGTGATAAGAGGCTTAGTTATTTCAAGAGTTTTGCATACTATTTCCATGGCATAAGAAGAATTTATTCCTACTGCTTTTTTTAACAGCGATGAGATTTACTCTGAATGCAGTGCCTACGGAAGGTAGCCAGTCTGCATATAACAAAACCACAAGGATTTGTGGCACATTTTGACAAAAGATAATGAGTTTATCACAGATGCCTAGAAAAACAGTATCTGTAAGAACTAGACATATGTGAAGATACATATATATAAATACATATGTGACTGTTATTGTAATTTTAAAATGGACCAAATGACCTGGACGCCCTTTGGCTATGGATCACCTGATGAGATATTTCTAATCCCTTTGCTTTCCTCTCTTTTTTTCCCAGTTCCAAACTAACAGAGCAGTTCTCTAGGAAGCTGGAAGGGCAAAACCAGTCTTGTTTGGGAGTGTGACTGCAGATTCGCATTGCTGGAACTCTGCTCTTAGGATTCTAGGCTGGACTTAAATACCATGGTAATGGGCAATGGGAAAGTGTGGAGATCTTGGTCATCAACAGCTCGCTGTTTCTGTTTGTTTGTTTGCCTTTGTAAAATTTTCTCTTGAAAACCTGTTCAAAATCATTAACAGAAATGAGACTGAGTGGCTTTCACTGAGGGCATAATTTGAATACCATGGGTTTATTCAGATGTAGCAGTGGCCTAATTTGTTTGGAGACCCTTTATTGTTAGTGATGAAAGAAAAGAAAAGAGCTCAGAGCACACATTGAGTCTATTGGTGGCAGTTAAGAAAAGAAAATCTAATTGCTTATAAACAGAACATATGTGCCATGGAATCACTGAGAGAAAGTAAACACTGACTCTTATGGAGTTTTTTAATAAAAGGTTTCATTTCAAAGAGGAATTACACTTTAAACTGTTTGGGGTTTTTTTCCTCTTAGAAGATACAAACATGTTAAATAAATGTTGACAGATCTGCACACAGAAACCCTAGTACATTTGGACCAAGCCCACAAGCATTTGTATAGTTCTAAACAATACTGATATCTTTGATACAGCACTGCTATGGTATGAGAATTGCTTAAAACAGCGGGTACAATAGTAATCCTGTTTTACCAATAAATGTGAAAAGAAGGCCAACAACAGTTAAGCTCTTTATAAATCCAGATGGCAGAAATAATAGTAGCCTCTACAAAAAAAATAGGCATACATCTTCATCTGTAACCAAAAAATATGCAAAACTGATGTGGATGTAAGACTTTTGCTGAGTTCTTCCTAAGGATATGTAAAACAGGTCAGCAGTTTGAAGACAAGGTTGTTTAAGAAGAATATAGAATTAATATTTCTACTATTTCTCACTTAAATGAAAACAACTTTCCTCTGTTCAGCATAAACTTCCATTGATCCTGCAGGAAAAGCTTTGGTAACCACAAGAAAAGCCAATATAAGTTTCAGAAAGTTTCTGGGCTTTAGTTTTGCATGTGTTCATGTAGAATGCAGAAAAGCCAAATCTGCCTCCTGTGAGGGAATATCTATACTACTAGATGAGACAATCACTCTCACCATTTTGCTCAATGTGTTGGAAAATACTGAAAAAAGCAAAAGGAAGAAGAATGAAAAAATCAACTACAACGACTGAGCATTTCATGCTGAACCACCTCAGGCATCTAAAAATGCAGGGCTCTTTTTCTTCTTCTTGGATACATGAGGTTTAAGTCCAGATTTGTTTTCTGATTCAAAGTAGGCATCTGACTTAGGCTTTCCAACTTTTGACTGAAATGTGAAACTTCCTCACGAGTCCTGAGTACTCTAACTCCTTCCAAGGACAACAATCCCACCTTCTTGATCTGCATCCTCCAATTCAGTGAGCTAGAGGGTCAAAATCACCTTTTGGCTCAGAGGCTGGAACAGCCTGGAGCACAAATTACAGGTTTGGGTTCCTGTGCTGCTACTGAATGTTAATGTATGAAGGTGCGGTGCAACAGCATTGCAATGCAGGGTGAATTGGGAGTGCTGCCTGGTGTTCAAGTACTCTCCTCTGAGCTCAGATGGTTTTGGCTCCCTCAGCAGAGGACTGGAGTCTGCCGGTGCTATGTCTTTCCTGAGAGCTCTAAGCACTGGCACAGTATGTTAAAGGGGATTGGCACACTTTCTATTATCCGATACTTTCTCCAGCTGAAAACTATTCAGTCAGGTTGATCTGAAGTCAGGATCCCCTTTTTGGCTGTCAAACTCACATTTTTCAATGAATTTCCTCATTTTTCACTGTTTACAGAAATATCCCTCAGAATAGAGATAACCTTGACCTTTCAGTCTCTCATATTCCAAAGAGCCTCTGAAGTAGACCAGATGAGGACCTCTACTCCAGGGGAATGAACTATAGTTGCCATATTATGTCTTGCAAAAATGAAGATCATTTAGGTCAGAGTTGCTTTTGTGCTTTTAGGGATCAAACTGCAATACAGCAGCCAGAAAGCACAGAGGCCAAACTGATCTGTGTTCCACACCTATGTTGTGCTTCCAGCTCACACCTGAGGACCTGCCCTGTGGGCTATACGGGCTGTGAGTGATGTAAATGCATTCCACTTCAAGATAACGACAAGGAGAAGGGTGATGCCATGCACTGCTTTCATAACGCCATTTCAATGTATAAAAATAAAATATATTTTTCAAATAGCAAATTAAATGATATACAACGAAGACCGATGTGGTTTTCTTCTAAAGATAAAGAAACGTGAGAGCAAAGTCTCAGTAAGCTGGAACTGATTCTTATTTAACACAGCTGTTTAAACAGCTACGTTTGTTGAATGTGGCACTAACAAAGTTTTCATATTTTGATATGGAAAAACTTCTCTAAATTGGCTTATTTTATATGAAGAACATTTTTGCTTAGGTAGAAATAAGAGTTTAATGTCTTGTTTTGGTGTAGAAATATCACAAAACCTTAATTAAAAAAATGTACTGTTGCAACTAATGACTCACTATTTCAATTTGAGGATTTAAATTGCAAACATGCAAGTAGTGGCCATGGCTCTCACTACCATAAAACATCAATTTGAAATGATCCTATTAGCAAGTAGGATGTCCA
Organism: Steatornis caripensis; assembly: GCA_013398225.1. Classification (NCBI taxonomy): domain Eukaryota; kingdom Metazoa; phylum Chordata; class Aves; order Caprimulgiformes; family Steatornithidae; genus Steatornis; species Steatornis caripensis. Next base: position 99,722 of record VZSC01019432.1, read on the forward strand.
GTTGGAAGTGTTTACAAGACTGGACCTTATAATAGAAGCTATAATCAGCACGGTATGTACTCTCTGCTGAACTTCGGTAAATATTCTTTAATGTCACCAAAAATACAAGAAAAATTACTAATCTGGGAGCTATTCAGCTTCAATCAATGCATTCCTTATTTTATTCAGAGATAACTGCTATACCTATGCAAAACTTCATGCAAATCAGGTTTATCCATTAAATTATAAAGGAGCAATGCAGCAAAGCATGAATTTTCCTACTTTCAGTAGTGTTGCTTCTCTCCATAAATAGGTACTTAGTCTAGATTATATTTGTAAACCATGCTAAAGCAAGGAGAGCTTATAGTACTATATCATACCCCCATAATTTCTTATGCACAGATTTTCAACAGGGTTGTGTTGACATAAGGAGCAAGAGACTTAGGAACTCATCAGTAGAAGGCAGCCCCTACGTTTCTTTCTGGTTTAACTATCTAGAAACATCGACCAAGAACATGTTAAGAACATAGGGGTTGACTCATACCTGTGGCTCTTTCTTGCTCGGAGAGCAACTAGCAGGAGCCCAGAGCCCAACTCTTACAGGTCAGTACCAGATGTGCAAGGAGCCATGAAGGACCATGAATATATCTGGGTCCCACTTTTCTTGTGCTCATACTCAGACCCAAATTGCAGTGCCTGGCATTACCAGATCCATTGCCTTCTTTCAAATCCTCACATTATCCCATGTAACTATTTTACAGCTATATTGTCCTGTCTCAGAAATCTTGGGCACCAGCATCATGTTTGAGGCCATTCTGAATTAGTGCCTTGTCTGCTGTTAATAAGGATATTAGCTTTTGGTCTGAATAATTAGCAAAAGATCATTTTCTTTCTAGTTTTGTGCTGATTATGTAACTGAACTCTATGTGTAATTGAAACGATCAAACCTTTCTGTAATTAAAGCATAAAGCGATGTTTTCTGTGCTCTCCAAATATAGCATGAATTTGAAACCATTACATAAGGAACATCTTTTGCATCTCATATGGTGTGTGTCTCAGCCTGTTATAATAGTAAAGCAACATTATTGCCTTTTTTGTTTTGCAAATAGACTATTTTTTCCTTCTGTTACTTCTAATTGCTTCTAATACTTATTATAGAAAGATCCAATAAAGGAGAATCTCTTTGTAATTACTCAAACAGCAGACTAATTTTCTAATTAACAACAAAAAGTCATGATACCATAATTGCTCCATTTCCATAGCACATAAGTTACACACAAAAAAAAAGTCCTGATGATATAATTGCTTCACATATATTTTATAGCACCATGAATGAATTTGTCTTCCCCTCTCAATTAAAAATAAAAGTTGTTCTATATAATTAGAAGTTATTTCCTTCTTCCCTTTTCATATTCATGTAATTAGGAAACAGAAAAGAATACATTTTTGAACACAGAATACAATAAAAAACACTCTCCTTGCATTTTTATGCTTATACAGAACAAAATATATCTCAAGTTGGAAACTCTTCAAATAAAACATTCACGTTATTAAAAAATAATCAGTAATCTAATGTAAGGGTGCTTTACTTTTATGACATTTTAGCAGTATTTTTATTAAACTGGAAATGTTAACGAGAAGTGTGGTTTTGCTATATGTTTTATTTATATACAAGAACACATACACATACACATTCACATACAAGCACAATCACAAAAAGTATAACTAGTAAAATGAAAAACAGTAAAATACTGTTTTCTAGGTAATTTTTCATGTATTTGTAATTTTAAAATTTCTTAAAGATCCAAAATATATTTATGATGTTAAAACTATAGTCTTTTCCTATTTGCCTAATGCCTCCCTGGGAAATACATCTATTTTCCTGATGACTCGGAATTGCATGTCATATTCTCAAGGAGACACAAATGAACTCCGATTACTAAGCTCAAGTTTTGCATGTTTTCCAACATACAGAAGTCCTAGAGGGCAGCTGTTTTTCGAGAGAAAAGGTCTCATACAGACAATCTGGGTGCAGACCACAGCACTGGTTATTTTAAGGCACTATGTCTGGGTTGAGCCTCTACATAACTTCTGTTAGCTGGGATGAATGCAGCCTTTGCTACCTGATTTACTGCTACAAGTGCACAGCTGGTGCTCACTCGGGGTGGGCTTTCAGGCTAAGCAAGGATGCAGGATGCACCCATAGACCCATCCTGCATCTCCCTCCTGCTGCTGGGCAGGAGGTACCTGAGCACTAGCACTGTCTGTGGCCCCACTGCATAGGGCAGCGCTGCCCCAGCCCCAGCCCAGAACGGCAGCCAAGCGACCCCGGCTCACCCCAGCTGGCTTGGAATCTTGAGAGCTCTACCCAGACTGGAGAATATGAAGGTGGTGGAGGAAGGGAAGAGAAGGCACCATGTTGACTGTGTACCCTTGCAATTTATTTTCTCCTCATCTTTGAGGCAACGAGATTCAATTCTTACACAGCTGAAAAGCCTTAAACAGTCTCCAACTCAATTTTATTTTAACATAGATTTCTCACTGGAATTGGATTTGAGGCAGCTGGGGTAAATCCTTTCATGCACAGCATCAATGATTTTCAAGCAGAATCAACTTATATTTTTACAAGCAAGAGGAGAGAATAGGGCCTTTCTTTAGCAAGGCTCACTTCCAAACAATAGCCCTGAGGTGTGGCATGCTAGCTTTCAAGAAGCTGTGCTGGAACACAGCAACTAGTTTTTTCACTTCCAGTACAGAACACTGTGAGGTATTTTGTCAGCTTCTCCCCTCACACAAAGTTCAACAGAGAAATTGCAGAGATTTAATCAGTTTTTTCCAGCTCCATGTGAAGATCATGTGCCTCACTAGTCCCACATTTCCATTGCCCTCAACTTGGAGCCCCATTTACTTCCCAAGTGAATGACAGAGGTGTCCAGGAAGCCTTTGGGAAGTTGCACTGAATGAGGTGAAGCTTGAGTCTTACCATCCGCATCATACTTTATTCTGTAGTCACCCACCATGGAGTTTGTACAGTACAAAATCAGATCCTATGGTAACTTACAGGATTTTTCCTTCCTTATGTGTTTCATAGTCAGGGATGCTTCTGAATAAAAGGATACTGGACAACAGAGGACTCTCTGGTGCTGAGATACATACATACATATATATATATATATATGTGATGTGTGGATGTAACATGCTGCCTAGACACTTTACAGATGCACAAGCTGGAACACAGCTATTGAGACAGACATTGGGATGGTGACTTTGAGTCACAGGCCCTTTGACTTGCAGTACTCCTCGAAAAGGTGCAACTCACTCCACTCTAGCCCTCTTGTGGCTCGTTATATGCCCATCTTGAAACATAACAGAATGAAGCCCGGTGCATTTGACTCCAAGCTTTGCTCTTCAGCAGCGCTTGCTCTGCAGGGTTAGTGCCCAGAAGGCAGCAGCTGGGTGCAGATCTGGCAGAGGAGGGCAATTCTTCCATAACATTGTTTCTATTTAGCTAGATATGGCCCTAGTCATGGCTCTGGCTTTTTACCTTGGGCGTGTCAGAACTCCGCACGGCTAATTTGTGGATGAACACTTTCAGGGTGACTTGCATGGTGACCCTGGTAGCTGTCACCTGCATGGTAACCGAACTTTTGCATGGTAACACTGCAGCTCCTCTTCGGCCTGCTGCATCTGTTTGGGTCCACCGTGAGTTAGCCATGTGAGCTACTGGGCTTTGCTAAGGTAAGCGTGCTGATCTAATATGCCTCCATGCAAAAATGATTTGCATTACCTACTTTGCATTGCATGTGCTTTTACTGGGATTTAAGTCTCACTTACTTATCTCACCTGCTCAGTTCTTCCCTCAACGACGCTAAACATTTCTGCGACTAGCCAGTACGTGCTAGATTGAGAGACATCACTAAACTGCCACTCCTCATTAATTCTTAATTTGTCTTTAGTCAAATACTCCTTTTATAAACAGCCACAGTGAACATACTTCTCAGAAATTTAGAAAACCATGCTTTAAGTGAAAATGTCCACTCCAGCAAAGGTGGACATAAAGCCAGCAGTCCACCTCCAGCCCAGCAGTGGCTGTATGACTAAAACTGCCTGCATCTCATTTGCTGAGCATACAGGAACCTTGCTCAAACAGAAGCCAGCTGCTGCACTGGTTACTGCTATGAGAGGCTTCTCTGTGCCCTTTCTCCCAGCAGAAATCTCGCTTGTCTCTCCTTCTTAACACCTCAGTACACAAGGCAGCCTGTGCTTGGAAGATTCTGAGGAGTTTACTTTGGGAAAGAACTAAGCATTTTTCTACCTTACCTGTATAGCCATAAAGCAGTGCCTGATCTTGTGTGGTGGGAGAACAAGCCTATCCCCATCTTGATAAAGAAATGAGAGCAAAAGACAGATGTTTTGTCCAGAATCATAGAAGAAGGCAGCAGCAAAGAAGGATGTAAAATTTAGATCTCCTAACTTCAATTAACAGTCAGACCATCCTCTGGGACTCCTGAAAGTACACAAGTTCTTCATTACACCTACTCAAGGCTGACCTGCCAGCAAAAAATCACTTCCCATCATTTCTTCCTTACAGAAAATATAACTTGGTAAAGGACAGTAGTTATGCTAATTTTGATTGGGAGTATGGTAGATCTCAGAGAAATGTGTCTTTTTACCAGCTATAAGATCAATCATAAGAGTGTGCTTTTCCTATGTAATATGTTATCACGTTATCTGCATCTGAAATTGCCAAAAAAAGATGGTACATCAATTCTGGGCTGGGCTGGACTGGTACAAAAATTAAGTGCATGAAATTAAAGGTAGAGTGGGGTTTCTCTGAAATTTTGAGAGGGAAAAAGGGGAAAGAAATAGCCTATGAGGTTCACATAACATTTCTGTATTGCTCCTCAAAGGGTCGTGGCAGGAACATTTTCAGGAACATCATTTGTGCAGTGGTGTTATTGCTATCTGTAAGGAAGCCACCATAAGAAAGTATGATATTGCTGGCTACATTCCTCACCTGTAATATTAATTACCTCCAATCCTGTTTGACAGTTTGGTTCCTGTACTCTTCTGGTGCACATCTGCATGAGAGGAAAAGAATTAGGGAAGTTATAATTAAGTTGTTAAGTTTAAATACAATTCCCTTGGCTCAGTGAATGTGCCCTTGAACACCTAGGCTTCCTGCAACAGGAGATTTGTTTTAGTACTTTAAAGTTTGTGCCTTTATTTCATCTGTTTGCACTTAGAAGTAAGTGTTGCTTTTGCTCCCCTTTAAAAACTGATGACAAGCGTGAGAAGTAGGGACTTGCCTACCTGAGCCAAGGAAAAATTTTACACCAGAGGAACAGAGTTTAAGGTTCATCTGTCAGGTCCTGCATTGACTACTGAACAGAGATTGTTCTGATTTGCCCTGTGCGCCTGAAAAATCCTGTGCACATGATGCTTTTGTGGTTTGTGGTGTATTGAAACACCATCATTTAACTATGGAGAGTGAGTTTATTCTTATGTAACCAAGAACGTCAAAGGGTTTATTGTAGCAATGCTCCTTCCAGTGTGGCTGACTTTGAAGAATTACACATGATGATTCTTTATTTGTTCTGTTACTCCTGTGAAGATTTTTTTTTTCTTTTTTTCCCTCCAGAACTCAGTTTACCAGCACAACAAGAAGGATATCTGCATTGCTAGTCCTGGATCCTCACTTCAGGTTTTGGTTTGGCAAGTCTAACATCCTGCCATCGTTGTGTCCACATTTGGAGAAATTTATGCATTTCAGAGAAGAGAGGAAAACTAACACCTCAGAGGAAATGTACAGGTGGCTCTGTGCTTGGCTACATGAGTGCTTGCCCTCTTTTCTCAAGGAAAGTAAACCAGGTGAGATTAAACCACTGGTGGCTGAACATCACGGTGCTGGTCTCCAGCATTTCTCTCCTGTTAACACACAACATAGGGGTCTGTGTTGTGGCTTTTTAACTTTGCCCTAAAAGGGACTCAGATGTGCCACTAAAGCTAAGTTGCAGTTTATGAAGCTACTATCAGAAGTGAATTTATTCTTGACTTTTTGTATAGCTTGCTGTTACTTCATTTAACTTGGCTATGGTGAGTTGACCAAGCCAGCAGTTAGGCATCCACAAAGCCACTTGCTCACTGGCCTCCCTGGCAAGATGGGAGATGGAATCAGAAGAGAAAAATCAGAATGGATTGAGATAAAGACAGTTTAATAAGTGAAGTAAAGCTGTGTGTGCGAGGAAAGCAAAATGAAGTTATTTGCTGTTTCCTGTTGACAGGCAGATGTTCAGCCACTTCCCTGGGAAGCAGGGCCTCAGCACGCACAACGGTTCCTTAGGAGAACACATGCCATAACCATGAATGTCCCCCCTTCCTCCTTCTTTTCCCCAAACTTTTACTGCTGATCAAAATGTCATTTGGTATGAAGTATCCCTTTGGTCAGTTTCGGTCAGCTGCCCTGATTGTGCAGCTGGCTAGCTTCTTGCGTAACACTAACCTACATGATGCACAGGCTTAGTCAGGGGAAAAAACCCAGACAAAAAAGAAAACCTTGACACTGTGCAAGCACTGCTCATAAAGTGCCAAGACACTGGTGTGGAATCAACACTGTTTTAGTCACAAATACAATCCATATGCGCTGCTGTGAAGAAATGAACTCCACTCCAGCCAGAGCCAGTATACCTGCCCACAAGCTCATCAAGGAGGATGGTTGTCTTCTGATCCTAGGATCTCTAAGAATGTCAAGTCATGAGTGAAGAGAAAAATAACACAGGCCATGGAATGTTAGCTTTCAGAATAGCCAACAATTTCGGGGATAAGCTTAGTCTTAGACATGGCTCAAATGGCCATATAGCTGCATCCAGAGGAAACATGTTGGATATAAGCAGAATTCAAATTGAAAAAGTTTTATGCCAAGAGTGAAAGACTTGGAAACAATTCAAATATTCAGCTATAGATTGCTTCCAATTTAGTTTCTGCATGCATTGAAGAAGTATTCTTTTTTTGCATATCAAAATCTCCAAAAGGAACTCGAATGTACTTTATTAGCCCATTAGGTATGTGTGCTCAGGAACAGAAAAAAATGGATACTTCTGTTTCCATGAATGTAATAATTTAGATACACAGAAGGATTGAATCACATTAAATGCTTAGGATTTTTTGTTTTTCTTGACAAGGTTAAGAGTTATGAAAAGAAAACTACTGCTGCTCAGAAAGTAATATCTAAAATATGAACTATTCCAAAACTTTAAAAGAAACAGTTGTTGAAAAAAAAATTGTTGAGAAATAGAATGTTGGGGGTTTTTTAAATGTCTCCAAAATTTACTTTCCTTTTAATAAAACTTACTTTGACACCTGCTTTAAAACACTTTTTGTGACTAGTCCAGTCTATTGCATAGGGCAGGAGTGGTCATACAGCAGCTCCTGAGCTGTGTGCAGATTACCACTCATTCAACTCTCTGCTGTGCTGTATGTATGTACATCATGTAACAGGCTCTCCAGGTCAATTTGAATCCATGCTTGTGAAATGAAGTGATTTGACGTGCATGGCCTGCTGTGTCTGCATTGTGGGGGTTCAGCTCCAAAATACACCCCTGTGTGTGCTACGGTGGAGACATGCCATGCTTGAGGAATTGCCACGTCATCTATGAGATACTCTGTACAAGCAATGTGATGCCTTATGATTTTTAGCTATAGGGGGTTTTATAACATCAATGACTTCAGACATTCCAGGAAAAAAAGGGGGAATTACATGTCACTATTTTTTTGCCTAAAATAAAATCTAGTTTTGAGTAATATGCTGAAGGAAACTAAGGTGGGCATTTGAGGTTCCACCTACATAGAATAATAGAATGGTTTGGGTTGGAAGGTTAAAGGTCACCTACTTCCAACCCCCTGCATTGGGCAGGGACACCTTCCAATAGACAAGGTTGTTCAAAGCCCCATCCAACCTGGCCTTGAACACTTCCAGAGAGAGCGCATCCACAACTTCTCTGGGCATCCTCTTCTAGTGCTGAAGGCAGTACTCCAGGTGGGGTTTCACAAGAGTGGAGTAGAGGGGGAGAATCACCTAGCTCAACATGCTGGTCATGCATCTTTTGATGCAACCCAGGATATGGTTGGTCTTCTGGCCTGCAAGCGCACATTGCTCGCTCATGTTGAGCTTCTCATCAACTAACATCCTCAAGTCCTTCTCCTCAGGGCTGCTCTAAATCCATTCTCTGCCCAGCTTGTATCTGTGCTTGGGATTGCCCCGACCCATATGCAGGACCTTGCCCTTGGCCTTGTTGAACTTCATGTGGTTTGCAGGGGCCCACCTCTCAAACCTGTCAAGGTTCCTCTGGATGGCTTTTGTTCTCTCCAGTGTGTTGACCACACCACACAGGTTGGTGTCGTCGGCAAACTTGTTTAGGGTGCACTCAATCCCAGTGTCCATGCCACCAACAAAGATGTTAAACAACACCCGTGACAATAGTGACCCTTGAAGAATGCCGCTCGTCACTGGTCTCCACTTGGACATTGAGCCGTTGACTGCAACTCTTTGAGTGTGGCTATCCAGCCAATTCCTTATCCAGTGAGTGGTCCATCTGTCAAGTCCACATTTCTCCAATTTAGAGGATTGGATGTTGTGCAGGAGTGTCCAATGCTTTGCAGAAGTCCAGGTAGATGATGTCAGTTTCTCTTCCCTTGTCCCCCCATGCTGTCACCTCATCATAGAAGGCCACCAGATTTGTCAGGCACAATTTGCCCTCAGTGAAGAAATGTTGGCTATCACCAACCACCCCCTTATTTTCCATGTGCCTCACCTTCTCAACCATGATGTCAGAAGGTGATGTAGTTTCAGTGGTGAAGGAAAAAAAAAATCAGGAATTTGTGTTGGCTAAAAGCAGTCATTGAGCCTGAAGAATCTTTGTTGCTTTCTAAGGAAAGTATTTTGCAAGAAAATCTCTGACAGCTGTGGGAGAGATTGTGAGTGTTTTGTCTATTTACCACCTCCAACTACTGTACACACACACACACATATATATATGCTTCCACAGGCAAACACACAGGTACATGTGCATGTACATTTACATGCACACAGTCACTTCAGCCTCCTATCTTTCCTAAATACAATAAATAAATCCACCAACAAGACAGTAAAACCTAGCATTGGAGAAATCTGTGTTTTTCCTCACACCCTCTTATAGAACATACAGATCCTATCCAGGCACTGTGGAATTGTAATAAATAAATTCAAGGTCTTTTAAGATCTTCAAATTCAATATGATAAAGGACGCATTTAGAATAGGGTAATAGATAAAAACATCTAGATCCATTTCAGCATCCAGGCTCCTAACTCTGATTTTATTGAGACATTCAAGGCTTATGGAGGAATTAGGATCTGTGAATCTGAACCAAATACATTCGGGACCATTTTTAGGGGAAAAAGAAGAAGAAGTTTTCCTAGTGGAAGTTCAACGGGTTGATTTAAAATCTTTATGGGGAACAACTTGTCTCATTGTCCAGGTCTGTGCTTGTTTTATGGTCACAGGCTGAGGCAACTCATGTACACTTTATCATCTTCTACAAAATTTGAACTCAGATTCCCAAGGGAACTCTTTTTTTTTTCTCTACCTGTGACTACAAAAATACAAAAAAAAATAGCTGTAATGTCTCACATGGATAAAAAAATATAAATGTGCTTGGGGATTTCCGTTCCTTACCGGTGATCAGGGCATAACTCAGATATTTCTGGTAGGGAGTGAACAGACCATTGTACAATCTGAGTTGTAAGGGGTTTAGTTTACTTTTTTTTTTTCTTCCCAATAGTGGCTTAACATTCATCCAAATTCTAAGACAAATTTAATTACCAATGACATGAGCCTAGTGAAATACTGTTGAGGCCGGCATAACAGGTCTGCTGCTACCTTGTCAAGGCCAATTAGGTAAAAAGTTTTTTTTCCTTTGTCTATTCCCAAAAGAGATAAAGAAAATTTAACTTGATTCGACAAGTGCTAGTAACTACTGGGAATCACTGAACAGAGATATTTGTAATAGTGGTTAATCTGGACAAAATCAGGAAATGAAATTTGGTGTGTTTCACGAGGCAGGTTGTAGTTTTACCTTTATGTGTGTGTGGTGGAAATAGGAGGAGCTATAAACAATCTATCAGAATTGTTAAATAAGGCAGAACGTAGGGTGTAGAATGTAAGGATATTTTTACAGACACACCAGCGATACTGACCCTCAAATGAGGAAAATGTACGTTAAGGAAAATATGAAATAAGTTAAAGTCTTCTTACATATACATCACTGTGACACATGAACCAAACACCATGCATGCCTGCATAATACTTTGAAGGGCATGGCTATTTGAATGGAAAAGGAATATTTTTTTAGTGGTTCATGTTAATATTACTTCTGTCACAGCTATTATGTAGGGGGGCTACTCACAGAAGTGCATAAGCATAGGCTGGAAGAGTTCTTAGGCAAAACTGTGATTTCCTCCCCACTTCAGCCAGTAGAGCTTCAGGAAAGGTGAATACTGCACTCAGTCCAGGTGATCAAAAGTCATGTCTGTGTAATGCCTCTGAAATACACTGCAACTTCTATAGCAAGTGCCAAGTAGTAATCATTTTTATACGTTTTACACTGTATCTGAGGGACTGAATACCATAATTCAATGAAATAGACAGAATCAGATATTCCATATGACTGATGTTACATTACTGAAATAGTCAGAGGGTCTGGTATTTCTCCCATGGAAGTCAGATAAAGTTTTCCATTTATATTCAGGGCAGCAATGAATACAAACTCAGCATTGTGAACCCTGACTATGGAATTCAAAATGCTTACTAGGGGATATACAGTTAATTTATCATCTAAATGAAACCCATATTGTGCAGTGATTGTCATCTGAGGCACAGAGAAACCTATGTTAAACTCCTATTCAAGTAAGCAACAGAAAACCGTCTCGTACAGGGGGCTGTACTTTGCTAGTAGTGTTAGCATAGTAACATGAGAAACTAAAAAAGGACCCATGAAGAATTACATTACTGCATATAGCCTGGCTTCTGTCAGCACAGCTAGTGAATGAAGTGTGTAAACAGGTGCATTGTCAATAGCGCAAACACTCTGGGATATCGGTAACAGATACAGTGATTAGCATGGATGCCACAGCTAAAAACCTCTGAAACTCTGTGAAAAAAAATTTTAAACCCCATGATGTTGTGCCTTCTAAAAGGTATGTTAAGCAAAAGGAAAGATTGGATGAGAGGGCTATTCACCACAGCCTGAGCACTGCTGAGGACCTACACCTCTGTTTCTTGCAAGCCAACAATTTTTGCTGCTTTGTGAGACTCATGTCTCATGGTAGCCTTGGCCTGAGGCTGAGAATGTGGTACTCCCTCTCCTGTTCTCTCTCTGCATTCAGCTTATGCTGCGACCTAACTTAAACTTTTACCACCTCCCTCTTCTCTCTCTGGGCTGTGACCGAGGACTGCTAGGATTTGAAACACGTTCGGAACATTGGGGTTTCAGTTCCTGAAGAGGAGAAAAGCTGTAGAAGGAACAGGAGAAAAAACTTTCAAAAGCCCTTAAGAAAGTTAGAGAAAATGACTTTCAATGAAGTTTAAGCTCCTAAATGATGTAACGTCATTTTGACAGGAACAGTCATATGCCTATCAACTCACTAGGAGTATTTAAACATCTGCATATTAGCAGTCAGAGTATTTCCACGCAAATGGGACCAAAAAAAAGAGAACATTCTAGCTGACATATGTTTTGGGGTGAAGGGGGGGGAGTCTGTGTGGCGAGGCTTTGGTAGCAGGAGAAGGGGCTACACGGGTGGGCGGCCTCTGTCAGAAGCTGCTTGAAGCTTGCCTTTGCGATAAGGTGTTTAAGGAGGAGCCAGGACAAAGGAATGGCCATTGAGACTTGCAGCAGAGGGAGGAGGGGGAAGTGAGAGAAACACCTATGCAGATGCTGGGAGTCAGTGAGGAAGGGGGGAAGGAGGCAGCTGGAGCAGGGATTCCCCTGCAGCCCACACGGATCGCTGTGGAGCAGCCAGTGAATGTCCATGGCAAAGCATAGATGGACCTGCAGCCTGTGAAAAACCACAGTGGAGAAGAGATGGACCTGCAGCCTGCAGAGGACTCCACACCAGGGGAGGTGCCTGCTCCCGAAGAAGGCTGCAGCTCTGTAGGCAGCCTGCGCTGGGTCGGTGCGTTCCTGAGGGACTGCACAGCATGGGAAGGACTCGCGTCAGAGGGGTTTGTGAGGGACTGTCTGCCGTGGGGGGACCCCATGTTGGAGCAGGGGAAGCATGTGAGAACCCCTCCCCGCCTGAGGAGGAAGGAGCAGCAGGGATGATATCTGGAGAACCAACTGCACTCCCCATTCCCTGTCCCCTTGCACCGCTGAGGGGGAGGAGGGAGAGATATCGGTAGCCTGGGAAGGAGGGNGGGACCCCATGTTGGAGCAGGGGAAGCATGTGAGAACCCCTCCCCGCCTGAGGAGGAAGGAGC
>VZSC01019433.1:325-62279 GCA_013398225.1 Steatornis caripensis
GGCGAGGTGCAGAGGACATGGCTTTTTGCTGGGCGGATGCCATAGCTCAGTGCCTCCCGGGAGGGTGAGGGCCACCCATCGAACTGACCTTTTGTTGCTGGTAGGGCCCCGACACCCTTCCTGCACACCTATTTTAGTTGTCTCTGTTTTAACTATGCCAACGGTGTGTAGATCCAAAGGGAAAGGGGTTGCTGAGGCAGGCCATCCAATTAAATTATACTCACAGATTAGTATGTTCCTCAGTATTCCAGTCTATTATCTTACTGACAAAATTCAACACATCATAAGGGAAAGTACCACAGTTCATGAGGACATTACTAATTATCACCTAACAGAGAATGTATGATAATCAATACTTTTGATCCAATTAGACTGAAGATCAGTTAAAGATTAAACTCAAGAATAAGATACCGTGGGGGGAAAAATACTGTCTGACAAAGGACATGTATTTTAACATGCATACAAAACATGCCCTATAGAAAATAAGACAAAGATAGCACTGTAGTTAGTGGTCAAGGTGAAAGTGGGATAGAGCTGTTAGAAGATGGGCATTTGCAGTGTGGAAGAAGCATACATAGGTTAGGAGGAACGTCAGGAAGTGTGTAACAATATCCTCTGGATAATAGCTTAACCTCAGATATTTAGAGGTACAATAGAACTGTTGTAGCTATCCAAAGGGACAGTAGTGGTGATAGTGGATTAGTTAATTGGGGTAGCACATGAAATGCTGTGGACAATTTTGGTTATTTGTCTAGGCAAAAATGGGAACAAATTACTGTCTTTAGAGAAGGGCTAGAAAGGTGATTCAGGAATGGAAGTGCCTGTCCCAGAATACTTAGATAACCTTTTTTAGCCTGTAAAATTGAGTGGAGATAGCATGGACTGCTCTCCTAAAGCACTCTTATCTGAAGTAAAGATCAGAACAGAAGAAGAGGTATTTAAGCTAAAGGATGATTTTGGCACAAAAACAAATGGATACAAAAAAAAAAAGGTATCTAAGAAAAGAGAAGGCAGTTTCTAAGTCCAACATTCAAGGGTTTGAAGTAGCCCTCCAAAAGAGAGGTGAGCAAGGGAGAGACACCTAACTAATTTTAGAAGGAAAGATATATGATGCTGCTGTCTGAAATAATAGGAGACTGTGACTTGACCCAGAAAATCCTTTCACTTCATACATTTATAGTGCTGCCAATAAAAGCAAAAAGAACATGCAGTCAACAGAAAAAGAGAAAAATGGAGAAAGTGTCTAGATTCTTGACTGAATTTAAAGCATATATTGTATATGCTGTTAGGAAGAAAAAGAAAAAAAATAGAAGATTCCTCTTTGCTGTTCCACCAGGGTAAAGATAAGGAGCTTTCTTTTTTCATTCTATGAAACGGATTTTATTCTATCTAGCCTAAGGCTTTTCTTTCCCCACCCCCTCAATATTATAACAGAAAATTTTAATCTGAAAAAGTCAGATAACTGCAAGGTTACCACAAAGAAAATGTGTTCATAAGTGGAGGTCATTTTCCTGAGCAGAGAAAAAGAAGAGCAAACACAAGCAATGATCTGTCTGCCTTGGTGATGCTTATTTTTTTAACTAATCGGAATATTTATTGGCTCAGTACCAGCCATGACTGGAGTGCTGAATGTGGTTTAGCTGCAATAACAGACTTGCTGATGGAGATATTCAAATGCCACATTGAATCCTGAGCAGGATATGCGAGTTGAGAAAGTGCTTCTACAGGTTTAATATGACAAAGTGGTTACTTGGTTTGCCCCAAAGCAGATGACAGGAACCCAACCAATAGACTATGCTGAAATCTCCATCTATCAGAAATCGAATGGTAATTTTATTTCAACTGCAAAAAGCACAAAGCTAATGAAGATAGCTTTTCCAGTCATGCGTTGATTAAATGTCCTGCATGAAGTACACGAGTACTTCACTGTAGTAGACTAATCCAGGCCAAACTGTTGTATTTACCAAAAAGAGAGTTTTTCTTCTCACATTGCCAGAGCTTATCCTCCTTGTACTACTTGATCCAGCAGATGAGTTCCTTTAAATCGTAGCTTTCTCAAATGAAGAATAAAACTAAAATGAGAATACAACTGTTCTACAGGAATGTAAACTATATTTCTGCATAATGTCTCTGTGAAAGTCAGGGAAAATACGATTGTTACGGAATCAGATAAAAAGTATATGAAGGAATCTAGGAAAGTTAAATGCCAGAAAAACGAACACAAAACAAAAACACTATTTGAACTTTTACAACATCCTACTATAGTGGCTGGTATTTTCCTTAATGTATCTTATACAGGCAAGCTTTGCCAAGGGTTTTCTTTGTATAATTTCAGGCAGAATATTCTAGACAGCAGAGTTACAAGAAATTATGAAACCAAAGAGTCCATTATCATTATTCAATTGGTATTAATGTCCTCCCTTTTCTCATTTACCATTTCTCTGATTTCTCCAAAATATGTAAACAGAAGCAGAGATGATTTCATGTTTTATTCTAGGCCACAAATACTAAAATGTCAAATCATAAAGGGCTGAAAATACATCTTTCTGAGACCTCATTAATCAGATACCTCTACTGGCACCCACATGTTCTGATCTGTTCAACATTTACTATCATTAGTTTGCATAATTCTAATGTCTCAGAGAAAATGCTTTACAGTATCAAGTCAAACATCTTGTGTGGTTGTACATAAGGTATACGTATGCAATTCATTTAGACAGTAAAATTAGTGTCATAAAAACAGCAGGCTTCTATAAGCTCAAAATTGTAAGCTTGCTTATGTTGTCACTGTTGAGTTATTTATTTAATCAAGTCTGAGTTGTTCCATTATTTTGTTTAATGCCAGCACCAGTCTGGCATTCCTGCTATTATCTGGGCTGTCTACCTTTAATTTTTATAAAATATTTTTGCACCATTTCTTCCATATTTCTGGCCTTCAGAATCCACTATCTTACTAAAAACTGGTAGTTTCTAAAGCCAAATATTTCATATCAAGGAGAAAACTAATTTAGGCTCTTGGTAGAGCACTCACTCTGGTCCTGACGTTCTTTCCCATTTGGATTGTCTCCAAAGAAGAATAAACTACAGAACACAATGTTCTTATGGCAAATAGCTCTGTGTAACAGGAAAAGTACTTACAAGAGCCATATTAAAGATTATTTTTTCAGAGCTCTGCAGCAGATTGAATCATTAAAGTTTATTTTGTGTTAGTTTTGACTCCTTTGTGAAATATTTTTGTGGACATTTAAACCTTCTGTAAATGACACTCTCCTGTATCTATTAGAAGTGCCTCTATGTCAATAACTTAGACCTTACAAAGAACTGAAAATGGCAGCACTGAAGAAGCCAGGAGGCTTTGTATTTGAAATTTTGAAACACTGTTGGCTTTGTTATCTAATATTTAATCAATGGTAGGGGGAAGTAAAACCATGAAGATCATTATCTTCAGTGAACAACAGTTAAGCATAAAAATAATACATTACTGCAGATAATAATCTTTCATCTGTGACCATAGCTCACTCCAGATGATCAGGATATAGCATTTAGAGATCACAGCTGGAGATGGGGATTTAGAAATCGTCTAGATTTTAAGTAAGGTTGAGGAAGGCAACACACACAGACACAAGTGCTTTCTATCGTATTGCTGCTCTTCTCACAATATGTAATCAATCTATTTAGACTATGTCAGATCAGAAAGTTTAATCGAAGATATCTGGTATTATAAAACTGGACCAGAAGGAGTTATTTATAAAAATACTAATTTCAAAAGTAAAATTGAGAACTGCAAAACTGGACTACGATGGTTCAGATGATAAAAGTATTTCAGATTATTCAGAAATAACATTTAATGAAGCACTTTATGCCTAATAAGTAATTTAGAAAGAAGTAGGTTTATCTAGACTTTCATTAAACAGATAGCGAGCAAGAAAGCAGAGTGCTGATGTGTAATATTTTATAAACCACTACCCAAGTTCTTGAATTCATAGTTCAACAGAACTGTATACAACCTCCGATTTCTGTATTTTCAGGTTTTTCTCAATACATCAGAAGTGGAATACATTCTTCGCACATAACAGTTTATAGTTGCTAAAACTGAAAATAATATCGTGAAGTGATCTTATAAAGTACATCTAGCAGCTGTCTTAATTTCTTGATAAATGTATCAAATTTCACTAGGAAAAACAACTTAATAAAGAAACTTCTTAATCCTATACCAGTAACAAACTGAACAATTCATCCTATTAAATTGCTAGACCTCCAACAGAAAAAGGCTAAGTATGAAGTTGAGTAAGTAAAGAATTTGTCTTCATCATTTTGAAGTAGATAACAGGTGGCAATAATTGTTGTCTCACAAAATTAAAGCTGAGGTACTTTGCTGACATTCTGAAAACTGGATTGGATTATGATGGTTCACATGATCAAAACCAAGAAGTACGTATTAACGTTTTCATAGGTTTCACTTGCTATCCTCGCCATCACATGTACATTCCTAAACCTATTTATGTTCTGTTCTTACAACTTAAGAAGCTTCAGGTTCTTGCTGGTATTTGGTTCTTACAAAGCTTACAGCAAAACTAGAGTTAGCAGTTTTAGGAAGGCTCAAATCATTGTCTGAAGTTTGTGAGCACTTGGTGTTTTTCAATTTGTTCACGTGCTAACCAGTAGGCTTTGGAGGAGCGTCTCCAAAATAATGTTTGTATTTTTTTTCTTGGGTTTTTTTTGTTGTTGTTGTTCTTTGCATTTGTACATGAAATCTTTCATGACGATACTTTATATTCTGTTAACAGCAGTGCTACCAGGTTTCTTATGTCAGTTTATTATATTGAGATTATATAAGTGGCCATTTTTTCTGTTAACTGATTACAATTGGTTCTGGTTATTTCTTCTGGCACTCTCACATGAGTGAACATGGCCTCTTGGGTTACTGAACAGGTAACCCAAGTTTGTTTGTTGGGTTTTTTTCACGCTGAATTGTACACTTTCAGGAGTTCTGTAAGCTGAAAATATTAACAGGGTTTTGGGTTTGGGTGGGGGTTTGTGTCATTGCCTATAGTCACTACTTAAATTCCTACAATACAGTTTCTTTTTTAGCTTTCGCTGAACCACAGAATATCAGCCTGAATATGAATATGAAGAACATAATGAAAGACATCCTAAGCCAGCTTAATAGAAGATCAACAACACTGATTATCAGAAAACAGAGTTTAGGAGTCAAGCCCAAAGATGAGACACAGCACAGTATAGTTATATGCAGATATGTATCGCAATGCAACAAAGGAGCCTACTTTGCTATCAGTTTTTTGAAGAGTTGCTTTCTTGTATCCTCCATAAATTATCCAGATTTGGATGCTCTCATTTTATCTGATGGCATGACACCTAGCCATACATTTATGTTCTGGTATGATCTAAAAGTCTCTGGGTATGTTCAGAATGAAGCTGAGAAACTGGAAAAAGAAATATGCCAAGCTCAAGCCTGAAGCAGTTAAACGAGGATAGTGCTCTGGACAGAGTCACAAGGGAAAATGTATAGCAAGTGATCCTGGCTGGACTGTACTGCCAACGGCACATATGGCAGAGGAACTTTAGTGATAGGCCCCTTCACAGAAATATGTGGAGTTTTTATTTAATGTTTAAAACCAAATCTTGAAGAAATACGATTAAGAACTTAACAGACTATTTTCAAATCTTTTTGAAAACCAAAAATTGCTAATGCTCTTGAGATTTTTAGTTGATTTCTTCATCTGGCTTTAAAACATTTTAGTACTCTCACATGATATTTACCCTGAATAACAAAGTCCCAGGAATTTCATACTTAGGCTAATCAACCGTCCACTGAAAGCAGTAGGAATTTTCTCTGTTTAAAAACATGCACATCACAACTGGGTCCAAAGTTCCTTTTAATCCACACTTACCAGTTTTGGAGTCGGGATCCAGACCTACATTTGCTTGAGGAAAGGAGTTCTGAAAATTTATATATATATATTTAATAAATTCACTAACTTCCTTTTGGCAAATAACATTTTCAAACTAAAAACACATTACAGATAACAGTCTATTGCCTATTTAACAAAGACAGCAGAAGGCCTTGTGTGATTTTAATCGGTTACAAGTCTAAAAACAACAACGGTATTAATTTATTAACACAATGAATGCCATGCACATAGTAGACTGCAATTATCTTCAGGAACCACCACACTTTAAATGAAAAAGTTCTGCACTGCAGGAGTAAATTTACTATAATACTGAAGAGTAGAGATAGCATGCTGCAGAACAAGAGAAGTCCAAAATATTTTCAGTTCAGTCTGAAAGTTATTAAGTTTAAAAAAATTACGGAATAACAGCAAAGCAAATTACTAAGATATTTATGAAGTATTAATTTCAGTAAATATATAATAATGTAATTATAACCAGCACATGTTCTACCTCATAATGAGTTAGAGTAATGTATAAAACATACTATGCTGAACACTTAGATGTGGACAGAATTTACTATATGTACACAGGATTATCAATGCATAGACAATGAAATGAAAGATAAAGTCTTCCAGTGACTCCAATGAAAAAAGATTTGCTATGATACCTGTTATCTTTGTTAACTTCTTACAATATGAAAAAGTACTGGTGATAAAACCAACCGTCCCCCCCCACCAAAAAAAAAAAAAAAAAAAAAAAACTTTCCAAAAGCTTTGTGGGTCTTTTGCAGGATTTAATTTATGTAAAAGTATTTCACATTTCAATTTCATAATCTTATTAGGTTTCAAGAAGGTTCATATTTTCTGTGAAGTTCTAAGTGCTACCTACAGTAGTGAGAACTGTAGCTTTAGTACTTAGAGCTAAGGCTCATGATTTTAAGGAAAAAAAAACCCAAACAAATCAACAAACTAGAAATTAAGTAAATTCTAGGAAAACAGACTGTAAGTAAAAAAACCCTCCCCATCAATTGGAGAGGGCCTTTTGTATGTGTGCGTCATCTGACTTGGCCTTAAAGTGCTGTCATTGAAAAGTGTGAGCCATGATAATCACAAAAATGTAAAAGCATTTCCTTCCTAACATCTTTTCCACCTGTTAAGAAGAGTACCAGGCATATCTTGTTATTGAAAGAATGCCTGCAAATGTTGAATTGCTGACAAAGAATTACCTATTCATCTACTTAAAAATGGCCCTGAAGATTTAGATTGGGGTATAAAAACAAAGAAGCAACTGAACTCTGTAAAAAACAAATTACAGGAGAACAACCTTGGCAGCCACTATGCTAAACACTTGTGCTGTAGTATTCTGGACGGGAGTTTTCCAAACAAAAGAAACAGGATAATCAACTTTCATGATCACTGAATACTTTGCATTATCCTACTGCTCCTATTCCTCCTGCCATGTCCTAGGGGCATATCAAGAGGAGGACGTGGCATCATAATTTAGCAGTTTTAAACATGGGGAGGGGGGCAATATGATAGTTTTGACCTTAGAAATAGCCCCAAATATCTACCTATTTCTTTCATTTCATTTTGAAGCTGAGCATATTGTGGAAATTATGTGTGACAGCCACCTTTTCATATAGCATCTTTTCTGCACCAAGCCATGGAAGGTTCTTGGCAGATAACAAGATGTGCAATGCGTTTCCTTCCCCAGCTGTGAGATTCGATGGGTCTGAACGGACTGACAGTAACAGCAGAGCAGAGAGAATAGTCCTTCTGCAGGTATGCTCTATGTTAGCTTGCAGCCATCGCAACTCAAGAGGCACACCCTTTCCTAAGGGGATTTTCTCAATCTAATTAAGAGTAATTCAGCCCAGCAAAATTGTATGGAGCATTGTATAGCTATATACTGCAAATTGTACAGCTTGGTCATAAGGAGTCAAAATAGTTTTCAATGGAAAAATGCAATGATTCATGTTTTGCATAATATTATTTACATCCTGAAAAAAACCCTACAACTATAAAATAACAACTTGATGAAGGCTGAATGATGCCTTTTAAACAGCCTCTCTGACCTTTCTCTGCCTTCTCTCAGTGCAACAGAGGGCTAGAACAACTGATGAGTTCAGTTCAATCTCATGCTTACGGTGCAGGGTTTGATCTTGTGCTCTTAACTCCTTTTCCCGAGCCATAAGGATTACAGGTGTCAACTGTTACATATAAAACTTCTTAGTTTCTCTTTAGCTCAGTAGTCTATATATTTTTAAAGCCCATAAATAAGGAAATGGGGCAGTAGACTGACTGCTACTGTCATGATGAATACAGTTTGCGTTTACACCACAACACTGGCATGTGAACTAAAGGAGCAATAATTGCTGTAAAATTTACCACTCCTCGTTCTTAGCACCTGGTGCTCAAGGAAAACAAGATAGCACACAACTGCAGTTTCATGGTGGAGAGCAAGAAGGCTTTCGGGTCAGGGGAAACAGCAATTTATTAGTACAAAAATTATGCAAATATATAAAACCAGATAGTATTTCAAGTAAAAAAAAAAAGATATTTTTGTCTATTTGCCAGTGCCTTCTTGGTTTAAAAAATGAACGTAAGTCTCAGATTTGTATTCCTCCTAGAAAGCAACACTTTTTAGGCAAAATAGGCATTTTTGAAATTCAGTATTAGATCAGTCCATTTCAGTAATAAGACAACTAAGTGACTATCACACTGCTGCATCTCTCAGAGAAGTAAGTGTAGACACCAGTGCTGGATACAGCTTGTGTAGGATTTCATTGCTTTACAAATAAATAAAATACAAGAGGAACAGGAAGGCTTAAAGGGAAAAAAGGAAAAACCCCGTAGGCAGAAAAGAAATATTATTTCAGTGGATTCTGTGGTCTTGGGTAGCCCGGTAAGCTGTTTGTAGCTTGCTGGGGATACATTCAGTTCTTGCCTCTGAAGGCCACTTGCACACTGTCACCAATTAGTGTTGTGGTCTGGAGCTCAGCAACCTGCTAAGTGTCTTTTGAGCTACCATTCTGTAATCTTTCCAAAACTGACCTTTTCATTATCATTTCACATCACTCTGTGTGTGTGTGTATGAGAGAAAAATAGACTTTTTAATGTCATGCTTATCTCCACTGGCTTTTAAGCTTCTTGTCAAAACATACTGACTTATTGTACATTAAATGAGAAAGAACAAACTAGGCTTTCAAATCCATTCAAAACCAAAACAAAATATTTAATTCTCTATTTCAGGATAACACCGCACTGTGTTCATCACCACACTGTGCATGAATGTTATCGCTAATAGCCGCATATAAGGACCTCGTATTCAGGTCTAGAAGCAAACATGGGTTCCTTTCCAAGACAATTGCAACAAGTCCTCTTCTCAAGCAGAGTTGGCTGGAAAACCCAGGTGCCTTCAAGGGGAATTGTTTCTCATAATAAGGCATTCTAAGGCATAGCTGCTGGTGAGCTATACAATCCCTTTACAGGGTGCATTGTGTTTCTTAAAATGCATCAGAAATCTTGTAAAAATTTCTGTGAAATCATGAGACATGTGCCAGTAAGACAGCATACGAAACAAAAGTTTAATACCAATTTCTGTTTCTTAATTCTCAAGAACAAATGCCTTTGTCAAAAGTTCTTAAGATTAAAACCAAACCAGTGGCTCCCTCTACATGGTTCTGTAAAAAGTTATGTCCAGTGGATCCAGATAAATTGAGACTACTTTTTGGTTTCTGGTAGTTTTAGAGTGCCAGGTGTTTTGAATTATAATAATATATAGATATAGATATAGAGAAGATATAAAGAAGACTTTATAAGTGAAAGGCAGCTATTTATGGAAATTTGGAAGTTTCAGTGAAAATTATAAACTCAAAAATGCTGCATTGGTACCTCTAGAATCTTGATAATTTCTCTAAAACATGACATAGCACCCCCACCCTCCAGACACATACACACACAAATATAACCTTCGTTTTCTCTTTTACAAAACACGTGGAAAAACCCCTCTATGAGGCATTAAACTTTGAGGTTCAAGTTTTGAAAAAGGGTATACACTAGCAAATCACACACAAAGAATCACACAAAAACCTCATGGCAGGTGCCAGTTTTCACACACACAACAGTTGTAGACAAGTGACCTTTTTAATCCATATTTTAGATATGATTTGGATGACCTTTTGTTTTGTGTGTTGAATATTCATGTATATAGCATCATATCTATCATGCACGCAAAACTCAGGCGTAATCACAAATACTGAAATAAATGCCCAAATGAAAAAACCCAGAAGCCTTACATTAATAATTACTCAATAGTACTGTAAATTGAAGAAAAGATAGCAATGACAGTTCTACCTAAACATCTTGATATCAGCATACACAAATCAGTACCCAGACCAAGATCTGGATACCTAGAGTAGTTTGACACTTTACATTCCAGTGACAAACATAAGCCCAACAAGTAGACTCTGTACGAGTGAAGGACATGGGAGAATGAGCAGATAAGGGATATTATATAAAGACATTCTATGGTTACTTAGATACTACTCATGAAATTTATTTGTATGCATGAAACTTTTAAATACAAAACATTTCTCATAGCACAAGATTGTTTTACTACCAATCATTTCGAATACCTCTTGCCTTCTTAAAAGAAGCTCAGAAGACTTAATTAAAAATTATTTTAGCTTCTACCTTTCCCATCTTTGTGAAGTCACCATCCTTTCATAGCAGTGAGTTTCTAGATGTCACTGATTTCAAAAGAGAGTGAGCAATCACTAGGTATCTCCTATCTTATCTTGGGGTCTTTCCATTTTTTAGTTTCATATTCTGCATATTTGCAGAATATTTTGGGATAGTGTGCCCTACATCTGTCAAGTCTTAAGAAAGGGATCCCCATCATAAAGGTGACCTGTTGCTGATCTGATTTTCCACTTCCTTTTTTCGGGCCTCCCCATTTTTCCCCTCCCATCTCAGAAAATATTACTTCTCTCAGACTTCTACAGACCATCTTCATTACTGCCTGGGCATTGGCCTCTGGTGCTCTTCCTCGCTGTCCTTTGGTTTCTAGAACTACCCAACGTCCACACCAGCTGACTCAACTGCTTTTTGGTTTTCCACATCCTCTAGTGAAATTGCCTTATCTTTTAATTCTTTATTTCCTTCACTTGCCTTTGCCGTATGAAGACCGTGTGCCTAGACAGGTCACGGTACTTATCTAAAGATCTCCCTTTAGGTCCTCTTCCTAGGCACATGTCAAGAAACTGCTAGTTACCCATGAAATGTGGGGGTTTTGTTCCTCACTCTCCTCCTTCATATTCTCAAACCCTTGTCTAGTGTCTGTTTCCAGCTACCCCACTAGTCCTTGAATCTTGTTTTTACAGATTCCACAAGTTTTCAGGCAACACTTAACATGTAAACAAATACTGTCACACACCTACTTGAGAGTAATATTAGTTCTTCACCTTCTCCACACAGTTTTTTTCATTATCTCCTCTACTATTAAGAACATGCGTCAATAGCCATCGTTTTAGAGAAAAAGATAATTTGACTTCCATCAGCCCTCTCTTGCCTCCTCAGTGCAACCTAAGAATAAAGTCACACGTCCACTTAACTCCAAGAACAGGTTGACTCTGCCAACAAATCTAAACAATAGGTAAAAAACCCTCTTTCTCCAGAATGAAGTTAAATCTCAGTGGATGAGCCTAAATAAAATACAAGTAGGTTGAAAACTCCCGATTCATTCTGTGGTTTTGTATTTGGTTTAGCTTGGAAAAAGATTCAGCAATTCTTTATAATCTTGAAATAATGACTATTCCCTTTGTATATCCACCAGGTAGTATTTACAGACACATGTAAAACAGAACAGCTTTATTTTACATAGCAGGACAAACAGCCTGATATTGCCACATCCTATTAGCTCTGGCCTCAGACCAGTCACAGACAGAAATGGATTTGTTTCCAAGCCATCTTCTCTCTGACCTGATGGTCTCGTTCAGTGAGGAAGACTATTCAAAAGCTTGAAGACAAGAACACGTTAATGCAGCAACATATTTGTAGCATCCTTATTTGCCACAGTAATTTCCTTTATGACAGTTTTGAAGCTGCAGAAGAGGGTAATAGCAGTCAAAGGTTTCAATGGCATTTATAATTTTATTTATTTATCTGAGGAATCATCATGATAGAAAAAAACCCCAAACAATCTCATTGCAAAAACAAGAATCAAATTTTCACTCTCATGTTCTAGTATAAGCAATTGTCTCAGTATATTCCCCTTGTCCAGGATAATATAATTCTTCCTGTTCAGACCTTTACATCTTTCAAGTTCCTCACACTTTCTTTTTCCTTGTCCCTCCACCACTAGACAATAGCATGTACTCCCACTTTTCATGCTTAGCAGCCCATGCCATTACTCTGTTGAATGTCAGGTGCCATCTTTATACTCAAATATTTGACAGATAGTCTTTAATTCAGACTTTGTTTTCTTTGGTGGCTTTTTAGGATGGGGGAATAAGCAAACCAGCAGGGCAAAAGATTCAGATTTTAGCAGAGTCACTGTTCTGTTGCAGCAAGGTTAACTTTACTCATCTCCGTATCTTGCCTAAGGCTGTGCAGTTTTAATCTACATGTACGTTAGTGCAGTTGAAGCATAAAGATACCTGAAAATGTTAAGTAGCAGGCTAAGGAAGTGAGACATCGAGTTGTTTGATATGCACCTCAAGTAAGAAGCAGTGAACCATCTGGGGGACATGCCACAGATAGACGGTCTTCTGATCTTTATCATTACCTATGAGTCCAGATGCTAAAGTTGTTTAGTCTAATTCTNCATGTACGTTAGTGCTGTTGAAGCATAAAGATACCTGAAAATGTTAAGTAGCAGGCTAAGGAAGTGAGACATCGAGTTGTTTGATATGCACCTCAAGTAAGAAGCAGTGAACCATCTGGGGGACATGCCACAGATAGACGGTCTTCTGATCTTTATCATTACCTATGAGTCCAGATGCTAAAGTTGTTTAGTCTAATTCTACTTTGGCATGAGCAATTTCATTTTATACTGTGCTTCAGGCTATTAAAGCTTCAGAAGAAGACACTGATGCTATGCACCTGGAATACCTAAGTGCAAGTAGCAGGTTGTGTTTCTTGAATATAGGACTTACATTGTTTACAAGTCACTATTTGACTCCTGCTTCTGAGCAAGCACACCATTACTTCACCTTTTGTTCAACAGCAGAAGCAAACCCCACTTACTGGAGAAGTTTTTGTAAGATTCATCATTAGAGACAAAATTCCATTCTCCCATAAGTCAGTATAAATAGATAGCATGGAAAACTTTACAACATCTAGTTGTAAGAATGGCTTTGAGGGATTACTGAAAAGCAAGTGGTACTGCACATTTGGTAAAAGTAAGCTAGCATAGGTGAGATGCATTTCTACGTAGCAGAAACTCTGCTAATATTTTGGTGGAAGGTTTCCTTCTAACCGTAATTAGGATAAACTTTGTTTTATGGATTATGAAAACTTTACATTTAACCCAGAAATTTCAAATACAAAAGCTTTTGTTGTGGGTGGGGTGGGAAAACAATTTGTAGATTTCTACTTGTAGAAACATTTTTTCCACTGCAAAACTAAGTATCTACTACAATATGCACTCATTTCTACTCTAGTAGAACTCTAGATGTGTATTTAGGTAGCTTCAGGTGATGAGCTGTTGACAGATCCAGAATATGCACACAGCCAATACTTTTTCCTCTATGGCTCACCGGATTTCTGCAGAAAGGAGCCCAGAACAGAGAACTGGAGTGAAGAAACAGCACAGGATTCACCCATAGAGTAGCTTGAAACGGAGCTATGTTTTTAAAGGACATGAACTACTAAGTGCTATGCTCCCCAAGCATGCGACTTGCTCCCAAAATGAAGTGGTCATCAAATGTGATGACCGTGGACACTACACAGAAAGACAGAGGAATAGTTCATGTACATTTGCAAGTACCACTTATGACTTCTTTCAAGGGAATGTAAAGCTGGATCTTGCGGAGATGCTACATGCCATTGAATTTAGAGATTACCAAGGAGAAAAATAATGCAAAGGATTTAGATTTCTTGAGTTTAAGCAAATCCATAGCTATCTTCATGGCGCAGTTTATTCAGGTATTCTATCATGACCACACATACCATTAGTCATACAGAATGTAAAACTGTCTTAAAGCCCTAATATTCCCATATACAACTGGTTTGCAGATACTGTTCCCTTTTATCAATACACACGAGCCAAGTGTTTACATTACAAAAAAAATCCATGTGCCACAACTGAAACACGCATGTGCACACCTGCAGAACTTGTAAGAACTATAAAAACACTGCATTATTAACAAGTCAGTATTAAATTCTGCACTTGTTCAAAAAAAAGCAGATGGCATTTATTTGCAAGCTTGGATTAAAAGATTCCCCCCCTCAATTACTGTCTTGCTCATCTGTGGAGCTTTTTCTGGTGTGTGACAAAGATCCCAGACAAGGGATAGGCGTACCTTCTGCTAAGGCTTCTGCAGAGCATAACACAACCAAGTATATTGTTCTGCTCTACAGTCTCCTTATTAGCAGTATATGTTTTATGCTGTCACTGTAGCTTAATGAAAAGAATTTTATTAAAGCAAAAACTTGTTAAACATAAAGAGCTGTTCGCCAGCATTAAACAATACCTGTTTGTTTGCTTAGCCCTTTACCACTTAAAACCTGTTACTTCATTTATGCCTCAGAAAAATTGAATATTAGGTAATTTATTTCTAAAAAAGGCTATTACAGTCCTAGTTATGAGGTGTCATATGTATGCTGGTTAAAAAAACTGGGGAGGCCTACTGTGAAAATTACAAATAGCTCTCAGACGTATTGCATATTTCAACAGATTTTGTTGTACAGATGTACTGTAGAAAAACTATTTTGGAGTTCATGGGAGGTAAACTGTGGATACTATCTAGTCAGGATCAACCCAATTACAGAGTCTAGGTTAAGACTGTGAGGTATTCATTGAGATCCAAGTGATAAATGTAGTTTCTCTGAAGGAGAAAATGGCTATTCTGCACTTTTTCCCTTTTGCAAGGCATTATTTGAAATTCCAGTTTCTATACTTCCAAGTCAGATAGTCCCTGCTGTTTTCAATAAGCATCTAAGGAAACCTTCTAATTTCATTACTGGCCATTAATAAATGAAATATTAGGCACTCCAAAAGAAATTAAGAAGAAATGCAAGTATGAAAATACAGGCACAATTTACAGTATTAGTAAAATAGATGTGGACAATCAGATTTTGATGACAGAGGGACTCAGTACAAGCGATGGACCTCAGTTTGTTCTGCTGCTATCATTAAAATCACTTATTGTCAATACTGAGTATATAATTTTGTGTAATCCCAAATACAATTAGCTTTTCTACTACGAAGAGGCTTTTTGTTAGAAAGTGCTCAGTTTTGTCCTAGCTCCAGCTAAGAGCTTACAGCCCTGCTGGGAGGGAAGAGGGAGGAGGGAAAAAAAAAAAAGAATTTGAGCTAGTTTTTCTTGCTAGAGAGTCGTAAAATAGAACCAAGATGGAAGAATTATTAGTTCCCTTCCTGCTCTACTTGCTGCCTATGTAGAATTGTTCCCTATGGTACATTATGTAGTGTTTCATCCAGACTTATTTTAAGTGTTCAGCTCAATTTCAGCCATGAAACTGCAGCTAACGAATAATCTCCTTTGGCTTATTTTTATCACATTCTCAAGTATGCATTAAAATTAGCATAATTGATGGTGTAATTAAAGATGTCAGCACAGCTCTGAATACAGGTTTTGCTAGTTTACACATGCTCCATGCTGGTTGGATCTTAGGATAGGATTTTTTCCTGAAACCTTTCTGCCGAGATGACATTGCATTATTTTAAAGACTCTTTTAATTATTGAATTATTGTCCAGCAGGTTACAAGGTGTTTTAATAGCTTTTAGAGTTACATTTGTAGTCTGCTGCATAGTACAATCCAAAATGAAAACAAACTAAGGACCCAATTCAGCCTGCTCCCATTCCGTCTGTCCGTTTGTGTATATAAAGTTGATTCCAGTCATGAAGGTAATGTCTTCCTATGCTGCTTTTGTACAAATCCATCTGCACTAGCGAAATAGGAGCACAACCACCTCAAGCAGCACAGCAATTTCCAATTGCCTATACAGGTGTCAAAGCTTAAGCATCTGCCATTAAGCTCTCTAGAAGAAGAGAAGGGAGAAAGACATATGCTCAATAGAGCTCTAAACACAGTGACAGTCTTCCACTTCCTTTTCACATATGCCCAGTGTCATTAAGATTCTAGGGACCGGCGCTGAAATTCAGTTTGAGCTGTTAAAATGACCAGGGGGAATGAAGTTAATGAAGAGCACTCCTGCATGCCATACCAGTTAGTTTCTATTCTTTCATTTATGTCCTGATGGACCTGAAGTGACAATTACCCTGCTTCAAAGATGACACTAGTTACAACAACCTTTCTCACAGCTTAACTTTTATTATATTAACAATATAATTAAGGTCAGTGCTCATTTTACAGCCAGCTTTCAGACCATGCAAAGTCCATGGTTGAACCAAAGTTAATGTATGGGATGTTCTTACACACTCATCCATTCAGTAAGAGATATTCTTGTACTGTGCCCACTGTACTATCCAACAACAAACTGTTGCTGCCCTCAAACTAAGGTACCACATTCATGAAGCCAAGTACTAACTCATATGTGACTGTTAAAGTGGTAGCATGCTTTTAAACCTGTTGTAATTACCACCTTTTTGCTGCTAAAGCAATAGTTCCTGTAATACTTTTGCCTTTGTACCAGAAACTACACATAACTGTTAGCCCTAGCTCTACCAATTTGCTTGATTTCACAAGGCTCAAGTAAGTGGGTTCTTAAAAAATAATGTTTTAGTGAAGTACTGCTTCAAATGTATTTTCATTCAGATACTATGCTGGGTATTACATAGTTACACAATGAATGTTCTGTTCCAAATTTATGAACAAGCCATCCTAACTTCTCACAATTGTTAATGAATTCACTTCTAGAAGTTTTTTCTTATCCTCAGATTAAGCAGGAAACAGATAGTAAAAATATCAGAATAAAGTATAAAACAATCTCTCCTTTCCTAAAAGAGCAAGCTAAAGCAAAGGTGGGGCTGGGAATAACTGAAAGAATGTATGTACATCAGCTTGAAGGGTCATCGGCTCGTAAATAAGCTCAGAACTGTCCCTCATTTGGTCCACAGCAGAACTGTAGGATCTCCGTAAGCTTGAAGGTAAATGCACTAACAGAGTATTTTAATCAAGGGTGATGTACAAGAGCAGTGCAATGGCAAAGAAGAGATCTTGATTTCCGTACTTACATACAGACGCTTTACACAGTTATAATAGCTCTTAATGAGAATTAGTGGAAGACTTCCATCTCTCTAAAGTGTTTTTTCAATGAAAGATGCTCCATAAGTCCAAAACTCTTGACTTGTATGAAGCAGGAAGGGAAGTTTTATGTCTGCACAGGTCTTTATCGGGCATGAGTTTATGGCTCTACATTCAAAAGTCTTGAAGGAATGACTGGTGTTTCAACATAATTTCTACAAATGTTAAAAATATATTTTAAATTATTGTACCTGAAGTTGATTTCTGGTATGTAAACCAAGCAAAAGACTTTGTTTGGGCTTGTAATTTGACACAATTCCATTATCTTATTCCATTTAATTCTTTCAAATGTTCCTCTGCTGCATTTCATCTACCTTAGAGATCTCTCTCTCAGCTACCTTTTCGTGAATCTGTTACAAAGATACTTTACCTGTTTCATACTTCAAAATACCTTTGTTTCAAAGAGAGAAGATAAAAGAGGATAAAAAACATCAGAAGCAAGCCTTGATAACGAGGCTTACTTTGAAGCTTTGATATAAATACAGCACAATGCTTTCTAGCAGATTTTTAATTTAAACTCACATTAAAACTGAATAATTACTAGGCCCAGTGGCAATGCAGGAAGACACATGGCTTAAGTGCACATCTACAGAATGCCTCCATGGTATTGCTTACTTCCCTGCTTCTTTTACTTCAGTAACATTTCAGCTGTATAATGGTTTTGGCAACTGCCACCTGTGAAAAGCTTTTTGAACATGTAATCAGTCTGGACAAAATTGAACTGGTCAAGCAGTACAAGTTACATCAAGAAGTACACCTTGGGGAAAATATGGTGGAGTTGCATTTGAATATAGTTTACACTAACAGGTATTTCTGAAATGTGTGACATTTACCCTGAAATTCTTAAAGATCAGGAAATTTAGTGCAAACTTACTCTCACTAGCATACCTTTAAATAAGAGGAAAGCCCCTTTCGGCATCCATGTCCTCACCTGACAGTTAGCAATATAGTCTAAATGCTATTTGCTGTCACCAGTTAGAAGGAAAACATTACATCTCTCTTGGTAACAAGAATTAAGAGCATAGGTCATGGATGTCATGAGTTTTTAATACAACTCAAAGGTAATTATAAATTTACTGAAGTTACCTTGGATTATTTTAGAATTAAAGTATTAATTCACACATAAGGCAGTATTTTCAGATGAATCACAATCATTTCGGTGGTAAAGTCATTTGGCCAACAAAAGGAAATGGAAAACATCACATGAGAAGAACGGGAATGTAGTCCACGATGTGTTGAACTGGGACCTCCACCATGGTCCATTAACCTTAGTAAGGCAAATGACTGCATGTTTAAATCGACTCTGGATCATGGAGAGGGAGGTGATCCTCCCCCTGTACTCTGCCCTGATGAGGCCACATCTGGAGAACTGTGTCCAGTTCTGGGCTCCCCAGTTCAAGAGAGACAGGCAATGACTGGAGAAAGTCCAGCGGAGGGCAACAGAGATGATGAGGGGACAGGAGCATCTCTGCTGTGAGGAAAGGCTGGGAGCCCTGGGGCTGTTCAGCCTGGAGAAGAGAAGGCTGAGAGCGGATCTCATCAATGCTGATCAATATCTGAAGGGCGGGTGTGACGAGGACAGGGCCAGGCTCTTTTCAGTGGTGCCCAGAGACAGGACAAGGGGCACCTGGCACAAACTGGAGCACAGGCAGTTCTGCCTGAACATGAGGAAGAACTTCTTTACTGTGAGGGTGCCAGAGCCCTGGCCCAGGCTGCCCAGAGAGGCTGTGGAGTCTCCTTCTCTGGAGAGATTCAAACCCGCCTGGACATGTTCCTGTGCACCCTGCTCTGGGGGCACCTGCTTTAGGAAGGCGGGTGGACTGGACGATCTCCAGCGGGCCCTTCCAACCCCTACCATTCTGTGATTCTGTGACCTGAAATGCATACTGATTGATTAGGAATTAATAAATTGTAACACTCAGTTAACCTGTAAAGACAGTCTTACCTCTTTAGGAGACTGAATCCTAAGAAGCTAGATCTAATTTCAACAAGCATGGGTACCTACCAGGTTAGCTCATCTTAATTCACTGTATTTCTGACTCAGGAAGGTAAGTAGGTAAAAGTCCTAGTTAATTTTAAAATATCAACCCTACTTATTTCTTACTACTTTTTAAAACCATGAATGTATTTTTAAATAGACATTCTCAAAAGTCTGTATCACTATCAAGCGAGATTTAGGCTTACAAGTGCAGCAATGCCAGTAAGATTGAGTAGACAAGTGTTTAGGCGAATAAATAAGTTTATTCCATATTAAATGAAAATAGGAAGTGTGAAATGAACTGTAGTAAGAGTCAAATATAACCTCTTCATCCACAATTTCGATACAGTTATAGGTATAGTCAAGACTCTTAATTCATGTGTGCAATTATAGTTGGCAAATACTAGTATAAGCCAATATTCTGTACAACTATCTTTCCGTCTGCAATTCTGGATGTAAACTAGGATAAATGCCTGAGAATAATATGTACAAGTTGGAGGTTACAGCACCGAATAACAAGAATGACAAAGTGAAAACACTGAAGATCTGATTGAGTGACAACCGCTGACAAAACTTTGGAAGAAGAAAGGGATTCGGAAGCAAGAAGACAAGAAAAAGTGAAAGTATTCCTAATCACTTCCACTATGTATAAACTGATATAATGCTTAAAAATAACCAACACGTTGTCATCTCACACTTCCAAATACAACTTCTCAAAGCAGTTTCTAATGTGTGTTTCTGACAGCCATGAATCAAAGAGATCTGCTATTTGGCATGAAAATCTGGAAACCACATTGTACACTGCCAGCATAAATGTACCAAAAGTAGTGAGAGTTTGAAGGCAATATGTCAAGTTGTCCACACAGTACTCTAGGCTGAATATTTCGTCAAGATGTGCGTCGCATCGACAACAGGAACATAGTTTAAACGACTATAGCACTTCTAGTAAAATACTTCAATGTAATTATGAATCTGGTATGCATTGCTGTGGTTTACCTAGTGGTCTAGTACATGATCAATGGACAGATTTTTCAACTTGTTTTTTAACCTCCATAATAGGTCAACGCCCTACCTATCAATTTTACTCTCCCTTCCAGATAAATGAGGCAATGACCCTATTAACTGTTTCCTTGAGCAGCTATGCGGTGGCACAGTGCTCACTTTGCAGAGCATGTTACAAATACAGTAACAATACTGCCTGACAAGCCGCTTGACTGCGTGTTATTTAATGCTCAGAGGGCCACTAAGTGCAGTGAAATTTGTGCTCGTAAGATGAATTGGGCAGCACTGACCATTGTTTCATTCAGTGGGTAGAATTCTCAGAGGAAGTTACCTAAACCATCCCTAAGCTGACGGCCCAGCAGTACAGGCAAGGGAGAAAAAAGAAACAGGGAGGGCACACGGGATAATGGAGGGTCTCAGAGCAGTCTTGATTCAGACATGCTAGATAAATTCTGAAATCTAATGTATTTGAGGGAGGTGTTCTGGGGTGCTTCTGAAATTCTTGATACACAGGCAGAAAAAGCCTCAAAAAACGATTTTCACCACAGCTCTATCAAGCTATTCTAAGCTTAGCCTAATGAGGATCACAGACCCAGCTCATCACAGACAACACTGCAGGAATCAAAATTGGCAATATTGCTTATTCAAAATGCGATTACTATGCTTCAGTCAGCTTTCAGGTCAATTTAGAAGAGCCAAAGCACATTCAGCATATCTTCCTTGCAAAAAATTTTGAGATTATTGCTTTACAATGGTCATTTTTCCACCACGTCACTAGAGTCACAATTGTACGTACGTACCCTAGGCACGTATCTGTTAAATAGCTTGAGGTTGCTGGTACAGAAGGCTGGAAGGAATGAGGCTGGGCTTTAACAGCATCTGAGAGGGTTTCGCAGTGTTGTCAGGAGTAAAAGACATTAAACACCTGGCTGAAAAATGCAGAGACATTACTTGCATCATTTGGTTGTTTTATCTTATCTTTTGCCTTTCTGAGAAAAGATTTTTTTCTTTTAATTTTTAAAGGACAACTATGATGATCCTGAAATAATAAAAACAACAAAAATAATATGGCTTGCGTGTCTGGGACACTTGCCGTAAGTGAATCAACAGCTGTGGAATACCCCAGGACTGGTTCCACTTGTTCTTTGATAACTACTGTTTAGAGAAGTCAGAAAGAGCAGAAAATATGGATAACAGTAGAGTGAAGAACTGTTGCTCCCTAGTGCCTAAAACAGTAATCCCTTGACAAAGAGCAGAGCATTACTGTAAAGGAAAAACAATTAGGTGATCCATGTATCTCTAGCATTTAGCTTTAAGCAACATGATGTGTTTCATGGGATTCTTAACATTTTGCTGCAAGATAAAATATTTTCAGGAACATTGAGCTATACTAAATCAAAACAGCTTCCTGCATTCAATCATGTTTCAACCATCTAGCAAATAATTGATAGGTAATAAAAAGTAATAAAGACAACTGTCAGAAGCCAGACTGCAGTATCCATGTTGTGTGTTTGTGTTACAATTTTTACCAAGAAGAATGGATTCATTTTATGCCATATTGCATTTGAATTTAGTATTTGTATTATGAATAAATTATCATGGAATTTTAATGCATCGACTGCTTTCAGTATATTTTCATTCATGTATCAAAGTACTAGTGCAGAAAACAGTACATTTATCCATTCTTATGGCATTAAGAACATAATCTCCTTGTGATTGTTTTGTTCTATTTTATTTATTATTTGATATAGTACTTTGGTTTTGTACATTGGGTTACACCATTTGCCGCCGGAAGTTGAACCTGACATAATTTTAACTGTGCTAGGCTTTTGATGCTGTTGTAGTCAATGCTTTACTTATTGTCCAAACTATGAAAATTACAACGCATGCTATTCAAGTAAAATTATGCTTTCTTTCTCAAAGTTGCTTAAGTGTTACTCTAAAATCATCCTATTTTAAACGTAGAGCCTCTGTAGTATACTTCCAAAGTCCTTTTAAGACATTAAGAAATGAATCATCTAACATTTTGTCAAGCTANTGCATGCTATTCAGGTAAAATTATGCTTTCTTTCTCAAAGCTGCTTAAGTGTTACTCTAAAATCATCCTATTTTAAACGTAGAGCCTCTGTAGTATACTTCCAAAGTCCTTTTAAGACATTAAGAAATGAATCATCTAACATTTTGTCAAGCTATGCCTTTCATGTATTTTTACACATGTTGCACCAGGCCTTCCTTAGCCGCAGTAAACAGGACAGCATCAGTCCTGTTGCTATGCAGGACCATGTACCAAGACCAGACTGAAATGGACTCCTGCATTTATTTACTACTCTAAGGGTTTCACACAACTATTCTCCCTTTCTAGCACAGAGACTTTGGTCTTCAGCTGTTAACCCTGGTGAGCCTTGCTTTGGCCTGCCCATGGGAGTCAGGTCATGTGTAATGTGCCTGGCCTTCTTGAGGAAAGAGGCAGGCAAGGGTCCAAGCAGGACCCTCAAGTCACACAAATTTGAGATTACCTTCTTAGACAAGAGAGCTGAACCACGAAAAGGTCAGCATGCCCAGCCTCCGAAAGATGAGGAAGAAAGGGAAGAAGCGTCTCAGCCTTGCTAGCACAACTTCCCTCTCCACAGAGATCGTCTGGACCCCCATGGAGGACAACACTGAGAAAGGACTGGCTCTTAAAAGTGCTCCCCCCAGTCTCTTTACTCACCTGCAAGTGTTCACTTGTGAGAGTTTGAAACGATCTGCCATATGTGAGTGCGATTGCACAGTGCTGGGTTTTCTCACTCATACAAGGAAGCTAAAATACTAGGTAGCGTATTGGTTTTGACCTTGGCGGCGTTTGAAATAGTCTCCTGATACTAACAGCGAGTTCTGGTCTATTGTGTCCAGCAATAACGAGCACTGCCTTAGAAGAGCACATATCGATTTCTCTGCCAGTTGTCAGCCCTTACTTACTCATTTCACAGCACTACAGTAAGATCAACAGTGCCATAACCATGCCACTCTGATCACTGAAATATGCACTGTGATGTAATACAGTGACACACTTTGCATTTAAGCAATGGCCTGGCCAAAAATAAACCCCACCAAAAACCTGATAGTGCAGAAAAAATTCCTTCACATAAGATTGATGGCAATATCAAGTAGGAAAAGAATAATTGGTTTTGTTCTGGTCTTACGTGAAAAGCATTATAAGCTTAAAATACTACCCATGCTGTTAATTGAAATAAGTTCATAAATTTAAAAGTATAATAATTTACCTACATAAAAAATGAAAATATCAGCAAGATCATTCAAAACTTTAATTTTTATGTTATTATTTTCTCTATAGAGCATGCACTGATTATATCTACACACTATGGGTGGGTTGACTTACTGTAATAGAGCAACTATTACAAAAATCAAGGAGTATAAACAATAACGAATACATTAAATTTTTTTTTAAAAAATGCAAAACCAACCATGAAAGAGTGATTTTCCAACTTCAGTGGTTATATTCTCTTAAGGTCATTGACCACTGCTTGATTCATAATTAGGAATATACAAGCCTATTGATTTTTATAAAGACAGAAAAATTAGGATTATTTTCATGTATTTAATTTCAAGATAGTACAATTGTCCTTTTTTTATACCAGACCATTAACAGCATTTCCTAAGCATTACAATATTCCTGTCCACAGGAAGTTTTGCCAAAAAGTGAAAAAAGCTTGAAAGAACTTAAAAGTGTTTGGTGAAAACTCCCTTGTATCTTTCTAGGTTTTAGCTTCATGATTAAATTAACTCAGAGATTACACCTTTGAGTTTGATAGTCTTCAGCAGATTTGGCATTTTATGAGGTTCTTTGATCACCTTCTGAATCCACATAAACTTTTGCATCTCACACGTTAAATAGTACAGAGAACCAGAATTTTAAAATGTTGGTGAACAAGGACTTCCTTTTGCTTGTTTAAATTGCTCGATGTTCTCATTTGTAAATGCCACCATCCTCCAAGGAGTTCTTATCGTCTATGAAAGAGCGGACAGTTATCCTCAACTCACTTGCTGTTAATCATAACTTTCCAGACAAGCCCTACATCCCCCATTCTTGTCTCATTCCCAGTCTGCTCCGTATCTTTGATCTTTGCCCTTTTTACATTCATTCCAGCATTACTGGGTTTTCGATGTACGTGAGGATAAATAAGATGGTGAGGAAACGCACAACTAAAATATACATGGACGTGAGAAGATAGTTCACTACTGCTATCAGTGTCCAGCCTTTTCTGTCCACCCACATCCCCCTACCCCGCCATTTATCATAAATTACATTATCATTGAAGATTGACTTAGTTAAGCATCAGGGGATTTTTCAGACAAAACCCTTACAAGCAACAGTCAGCCAATCCACAAGTAAAGACCGTAAGACTGTCTAATGCCTCAGAAAGAGACAGTTATTTAAAATGAAAATCCCTTAACTCTGTAATCTAAGGATCACTTTATACCATATGCAAACACAAAAACAATGTCTATTATCATAGTCTGGGTGACTGTGCTAACGAAAAGGCATTTCCATGAGGATGTAATGCCACAAACGGGCAAGATAGAAGCTCTTGCACCAAATTAGACTACTTTTTGATTACTAAAGAACAGCCGAGGAGCATTTTATACCAAATCATTGCTGTCTTAAAATGAACATCTGAAACTGGATACAAACCAAAGGCAAAACTAGAGAATTAGAAGCAAGGGTGTCCATGTGCCCAAGCTCAGGGGTTTAACCTCCGTGACTCACCTTTGCAAGCCTCACACAGACAATAGTGAAAGCCCAAGCATCCAAGAGACCAAGTCAGGGAATCTGGCTCTGAACCGTGACTGGCACAGAGGATGCACAAACAGCTCATCGGAGACCAGGATGATGGAGCCGTTATCACACCCAAAGTGACATCTGAGTGGTAAGGCAAGGATGACAGCTGTCTGGGAGAGGCAAGTGGACTCGCTGGAATTAATCAGACACAGATCAGATCAACGGTGGTGCCTTTTGACACACCGGTCTTTTGTAGGTAGAGCACGTAAAGACCTCTCTCAAACGCAGACCTCTCCTGTGCAAATGTTGAGAGATTAACATCTCCAAAACTGCCAAAAGCACAGACAGAGTAGGAGAAAATGAAGAGTCATGAAGTTATCACACGGATTCATTAACCAACTGATTGGCGCTTTCCTATTGCTGCTGTCATGAAAAAGGACAGGAAGACAGGTTCACATTTATCTTAAACACTTCATAGCAGCAATTCTCAGGGAATGTACATCTTCTCATCTGTGAAAGGTGTCTAGCACTATCGTATTTTGAAGACAGCAGGTGCTAGCTGTGGAATGAGTGACTTAAGTACAAATTTACTAAAAAATCTTAGCATTTGCCATATGGTTGTTGTTATTTCCATTCTTAGTATAATTACAAATGCTAGAAGTGCAACCACTGAAGATCTAGGTAGTAAGAAACAGGACCTAAAACCACAGATAAGTTCTTAAAAAAAAGCACTTTAAAACTAAAGTTTAAAAAAGTAAACAGTGTCAAAGTAACGTAAGACTAGGAGATTAAGTCATACTTTATACCATCTACTTGCTGACAAAAATCATAATCATTAAAGAAACCTAACTGCACCAGCATTTTACACCAAAACTACGATTATGAATCACTAAAATAAAGATCAGTCAGCGATTAACAGTTCCCAAGGCTAAACTCAGTATTCTAAAATATTAGAGTATTGCTACAAAGACACAGCATTTACCAGTAGGTCATTCGTGTGATGCTCTGGACATACAACATGCCTTTGCAGAACATGCTTCAGGAGGGAACCATTCCTATTTTTGTCTTCTTACCTTCATAAAGCTTGACTTCTCTATACAGAACAACCTAAAAACCTTCCCAATAGTACAAACAATGAGATTTTACAACTAGCACAAAAATCGGGGCATTGTTAAAACGTCAGCTACAGAGATACTTCAGTTACACGGCTGTCTACTGGTAGGTTTCTTCTCTGCGGGTTGTAGGAATCCACACAAGCACATTAAGAAAAGTGGTTATTGACAAGAGCTAGGTTCCTTGCTGTGATTTTCCCCAAATAGAAAGTGACATTTAAAAAAAATGAAACCCAACTACTATCAATAATTATACTTTTTATATGGCGAGATTATTCAGAGCCTTCAATTAACTGCAGGGTTGTATCTTACGGGATGCTGTGTGGAAGTACACACAAAGAAATGGCTGGTTTCGAGTAGCTTAAAATCTAAACAGACAGTTGACAAAAGAAGCAGGAAGAAAGATGGAAAGTGTCTACTGTAGACAGTTAAATATACATGGAAACATATGTGAAAATACTGAATGCATATGCAGAACGCTCACTAGAATTAACAAATGAGGAAAAGGGCTCAATGAGAAACAAAGAGAAATAAAGCTGAGAATCACTGCTCTCCTCCCTTTCACTACCAGCACAAAATGCTGCTTCATTTTATCTCCAAGGTAAATGAGTCAGTGTGACAGGAGCAGATGCCACAAATGCTAGCACAGCAGGAACACTTGCTGCAACAAAGGAGAGGAGTAAACAAAGGGATTCAGCAGCAAACCGTACAATAGCAGTTTCTGCACTACCCTTCTGTCCCCTTTTGCGGCAGCTCCAGAGCCCTTGGTTTTCCTGAGAGCATGAGAGAAACTGCCATAGGTAACCTCAGACTCTGGGGCTGCGGCTCATTCTTCTCGCGACCCTGAGAGCACCCAAGTTGGATACGGCAATAAGAGCAGCACTCCAAGTTACAAATAAGTAGCCTGATGTACACTGTTGCTGAACAGAGTTCACATTTCATCTGTTAGATTACTTTTAGTAGTAAATGATGTGCTTCAAGGGTGTCAAGGAAAGCTCTTTTGGAAAAGCCCAAGAAACACCTTGATTGTTATCATGATATTTGTTCTCTCTTTTTCTGCACTCATCTCTATTCTGCTTTGTGTCCCCGTTAACACGTTCACATACCTTAACAAAAAAATGCAAGAAACTGAATGTAGTTTTAA
The DNA here is from genome assembly GCA_013398225.1 of Steatornis caripensis. NCBI lineage: Eukaryota > Metazoa > Chordata > Aves > Caprimulgiformes > Steatornithidae > Steatornis > Steatornis caripensis. The sequence continues at coordinate 27,706 of VZSC01019433.1, forward strand.
TGTCTCTGAAAAGTAGTTATAGATATAAAAGTGTGTGTGTGTATATATATATATGTATATAAAAGTAATTATAAACTATATTGGCGTTTGGCTGCAATTCAGGTAATCTCTTGCTTTATCTCTTTGCCTGCAGTTATGTCACATGACTGTTTGGCATCAGCAGCTCACAGAGTCTAGTGTGAGCCCAACACAGATGTTTTGCAGTAGTTAATCTGTGACTGTGACCAATGTCTCCCAACAGGAGTCTAATCTAGCACCAGTAAGAGTATCCCTGAAGCTACTGTAAAATCAGTCTTACCCAGCTTTAGACCTCGGGACACCCTCAACAATACTGCTGAACCTTATCTTTGGACTTAATTCTTTCCCCTGTTCCTCGTCATTGTGGCTTATAAATCAGTCACATTTTAACACAACTATGTATTCTTCACACCTGCAGCAAAAATAATTACTTCAAAAAGCACAGGTTAAGACTCATGTCTCTCTGAAGTAAGACACTTTATCCTAAATCAATTCAAGCCATATTCTGTGAGAAATTTATATGAAAGTTTGTCAGCTGGGTGATTCAAGCTATAGATTCTTAATAGAGAAGAACTGAAACACTTTACAAGGCACAGGCAGAGATTTTGAACGGTGTGAGAAGAGGTGACAGATACGAAGTCATTTCTATTCCTTCAGTCTTCTATAATCACGCATTTTTCTGATAGTGAACGTGCTAGAAGTATATATCTCCCAATCAATCTGTTACAGTGCTTAGTTTTTCTACGCAGTACAGTCATTCTCTACATTATGCTATAAAAAAGTAGAATTGTCAAGCTTCAAGGAAGAATACTGGAATTTGAAGTTTTGAATTAATAACTTAGACTATTTCTCCCAAAACCCAAGGCTCCCCTTACTTCCTACTTCTTTTTAAGTATTCAGGCTGCCAACAAAATGAAGTCTGTCTTGGCGATGATTATATTTTGAAAACACACTTGGGGCATTTGTGGGTTCTTTTCAGTTTTGTATCAGCCTTTCATTCTGCTGCAGAGGTACACGATATTTATTTTTTGAGAACCACGAACAAGGTTACTTTCCACTAAAGCAAGAATTGTCTTCTTGTCCCTAGAACTGACAGGCTTGGAAAGTATGCATAGAGAATTATTCCTTATCTGGCTTCCATTTTCAGAAGGAAATGGGTGCAGCCAATATAAGAACAAATTTAAAAAAAAAAAAAAGGAAAATGGAACTTCATTTTGGAATAAGGCTATTTCTTGTAAAAAGTTACTTCACGATCACAATCACGCACTCTTAAGGAAAACATCTTTACTCCTCACCATTGCTACCCTCAATGCTGTCCATTGACTAGGGACAACCAATAATTCAGCAGCAAAATCAAAGATAAACAAGTCTTGATACTGAAGAAGAAAATATAATCCAATAAAAACTTAGGTTGAGGGGAGGAAAAAAAAAGTTTTGTAGATGGGAGTGTTGGTTCCAAGAATTACCTCCCAGCACTACTAGTCTGTAAGAATAAAACCACAATTTAAGCCCACAATTACCATTTGACAGTATTTGAGGAACTTCGGTTATTATCTCTTCTCAGAGCTACTCCAGTACCCTCAGGCATTGTAGAATAAAAGGATAAATTTCTACTGCTATCTCCTGGATGTATGCAGGTAGAGGGATCAGAGAGAGATGCTCTCTGCCACAAGTATTCTACAAGTGAAAGAATAAAAGAAATTCTCCCAAGGTTACTGAGCTTACATTGATGTGGATTTCAAAGTGAAGCCTTAGGAAGGAATGAGCTAATATTACAGTATAACACAAGAGCTAAGCGAAGTCCGAAGATTTGTTTTTTTGACTCACTAATCTGTCAGCACTTCCATGCACCTTCTCTCACTCCAGTGGCACAACACTCCTGTAAGAAACGGTATATCAGCTGTGGAAAGGTTCTCCTAATCTGGGAGACTCTCCTGGAGAGATGGCTACTTCCAACCCAGAACCACCTTAGACGTGGAGCAATCGTGGAAAAACTGGAAACAGCTACAATAAGATCAAACATCTGAGGTGGCAAAACAGCCTGTGGAGATCAGGCTTCAGACTGAAAGACCTTCTGGCTGGGTTAAAGATAACCTTAAACATATAAGCATGATTTCAAGCTCCCTTCAATGTAGCGACAGCACCAGCTACTTTTCAGGACTGGGCTAGCGTACAGTTTTAACTATATAATATTGAGCTCTACTACAAACTTCACAGTAAAAATTAAAATTCATATGGCTTTACTCTGTAGCAATTCTTTTCAGCCTGAGTATTTAAAAGGGGTGGTTTGCCATGTTTGTGTTGGTCTTGCTTTGACTCATGTTTCCCCCTCCTCCTTACCCATTTTTCCTCATCAACCTTTTTGTCTTCATGCTTCCTCTCTCTTGATCCTAGTTTCTCCTTTGCGTTTGTCACGCACAGTTTTCACTCTCTCACTTTCTTCCCAACCAGCTCTCCCCTGCTGTGCTGAACGGACTGTTCAGACAAAGCAGTTCCTCCTGTTTCGTGCCCGCCGATTTCACACACCACAGAAGGATGCTGTTTTCCAAAGTACCAATTCAGCTCAGCAAGGGGGAAGTGGCTAACACCAAGAACAGCAAGAAATTAGCATCAGTTCATTATGAGGGAAGAAAAAAAACAACCAAACCATCCAACACCTATGAAACTAAAACCTCAGATCAGCAGGATGGGAGAGAGACGGCAATTTTATGGGAGTCTATGAACACAGTAAGGCAAATTCTAAAGTAAAGAACTTTTTATATGACAGGAGTTCATGTCTGTCTGTGAATAGCACGCGGCCCACTTGGATCTAAGCCACGGGATTTAGGAGAATCAGATTAAAAGTAGATCGGCACCCAATATTTTAGCATTTAATATTCCTGAACAAATATCCAGGAAGATATTTGCAGGATATGTCCTTACAGACAGAATAAAAACAATATGTCAGTAAGCATAAACTGCATTATCAATGCCATTACAGCAGTAGAACTCTTTCCAGTCTGACAACACTGTTCTAGCAGTTCATCATTTCTGCTGATTTCTCCCATCTTCATTACAATCCAAGAAAACAGAGACTGAACCACACATGAACCTATTAGAATATGAATTAGACAACCGATTTCAATGCTGGCCTTTCCTTTTAAAATCCTTCGAAGAACTGGAAATGATTGCTGTTGAGGCTAGCTCCCTTCAATCACTTCCAGGCAGGTTAGATTTTCTCCTTTAAGGAAAGGGGATTTCCCCGGCTCAAAGGCTGGGTAGGTTTTTTTGACCACCATTAAAACCAGCTCCAGAAGATTGCACTTCTGAGAGCCAGACACATTTATTTCCATCTTAAATATGTTTTTTCATCATCCTTTAACTTACTGCTCATCTTTTGATAAATTTATCTGGTTGGACTAAACAGGACAAGTCTCTTAATCCCTCCTCTCATGAAAGACTTCTCATTCTCCTGAACATCCTAGTTACCTTTCTTTCCACCTGTTCCAGTTTGAATTCACCTTAATTAAAAGCAGGCAAAGAGAACTATTAAAAATATCCTAGATTATGGTTTCTGCAGGACCTAGTGCAGGTATTTGTTATTTCCTTCGCTAATGCGAGTATCTCATCCAGCACAGCCTAAAATTGTATTTGCCCTTTTCATTGATGTGTTGCATCGGTGGCTTGCAGTCATCCTTTGACTTTCTCCTCCTCTGTCATTTCCAATTAACGAGCTCCTAGTTTATAACAGAAACGTATTGTTTTTGTGCATGATCTTGCACTTTGTCCTATTGAATTTCATTCAGCTACTATTACTGTAGTCCTCAAGGTCATTTTATTCTTCCTGTATGGTATTCTAAACTCCCCATGTGACAGAGCCCACAAACTTTGTGGGCATCAGAAAAAATGTCTTTGCTAATTTCTTAGTTCAGTGGAATTACTGAAATTTTTAAGCAAGATATACCAGGAGTAATTCTTGAGGGAACAACATGAAGCCCCACTACAGTCCTCTTGCTGTAATATCAGTTTATCTCCAGCAGATTTCAGTAATGGATCTCATTACTGTGATGACTTTGGAGTACTTGAAGCAATATTCAAGAACATGTTGGTCTTCCTCTCTCAAAAGCTACCAGAATTTTCACAGACATCTGGGCATTTCACTCACCCAAGCTATCAGATGCTTTATATATCTTTCACATGTCTGACGATCTCCATATCGTCCAAACCCAAGTAATCACACTTAAAACTTTACAGCAGAGCAATTGTAAGCTGCAGAGCTGATGTGACATGGCCACACACAATGCATAGCCTGTACCCTTGCTTGGAGATGTAGCCAGGTGTGATTTGACTGCAACACATTTATCATGAAGAAGTTACCCCAATGAAAACCGTATACTTCTAAAGACAAGTCTAACCTTTATCAATTTATGGCACTTGAAACTCCTCTTAACTAAGTTTAGAGGAAAATGGATGGTTATCCTGGCTCCAGGACACTGGAAAACTGAGATATAAATTTGAGTTATGAACAAACCAGTTCTAACCTCATGAAAATGAAGTGAAGTCTTGGCCTATCTCTGATGATTAATCTCTCTGTGTTACAAAGAAATCTATTTTTTAGGGATTTTTTCCTCTTGCCTTTGAGTTTTCTGGCTCAAAAGCTTGAATGATTACCTGTCTTGAGAATAACTGTTTTCAAAGTATTTTACAGGACAGCTTGGAAATATTTAGAAAATTATGCAATTGATACACATCAGGACTTCAGAAACATTAGCCACACAACCAGCAGTAATGAAAGCAAAAATGAAGAGTGGAGAAGGGTCCTTTTACTCCTTAACTGGGAGATCAAAAGCATCGAAACTACTTGTCACTTTTGCCCTTGGGTTTATTTAAGCAGCCGTAAAACAATGTTTTGAAATTCAGAAGTCCATTTCTATCCTGCGGGAAGGCGTTAGTGAAACAGTCATTCTGCTGTTACAAAGTACAAAAATAATGACTGTGGAAGCAGGTATTGCTGATGTGCTGCATAGCAAAAAAATCCCAGCACCCCATGAGAATCGTTTCTTCTTGTTCCCCTTGCCTCTCCAAATCCTTCTTCCTCTAAAGACACACATGGAGGACACACAACCTTTTACCGTGGACTTAGGTGTCCCCTTCACTACTCAATCTGACCATATGTCATTTTGGGAGGATAGAGGACACGTCTACACTGATCTTCCCCTGTAAACTGCAGTGTAGATTCACCCAGTGAACACAAAATACAAGGTATACACCATGCAGACCTATACACCAATTCATAACACTTTTTTTCCTAAAATGTTTAGGAATCTCCTAACATTTAAGAATCTCAGTTCCACAACACAGGACATTCACTGGGCTCTATTCTTATATACTGTGTTACTGCTCAAAACGTGAATGTGGCTTCGAAACATTTCGAAATAATTATGCAAACTTTATGAACTTTAAGTAAGAGTGTAATTAATTGATAGGAAATTGGGAGAACTGGGGCTCTTCCAAGAGCCTCCTGAAAGATTCACCTGAGTCTAATAGGAAAACTCTTCCAGTGTCACAACAAACTCCAAACATGCTAGTTGCAAAGATTGTAATGTGAATACAGATTCTGAAAATCAAAATAGAGTTAAAGGTAAGCACTGACTTTCCTATAATTTTAAATTTTTCTCCTGGTTTTGTTACATTCTTCACATGCATAACTGGAAGAATTTCCTTCAAACAATTTTATGACATAAAAAAATCTCATTTTTATTTCTCTGCATAATACCATATTTATTTTTAATAATTAAATATTAAAACTGTGAAATTGTCTAGTACAATTTCAGAAAGGAAAGATACACTGAAGAAAGACTATTCAGACTTACTACAGAAAGAGAAACAAACTCTGAGTGTGGTTCCTATTGCAAATCTCTTAAAATTGGACTACTCAGGCTAGTTCCTGTCAGCTCGTTCTATAGGACACTTGTTTAAGAATGTGCTTAACGAACAAAAAAGAAAGAAGGAAAACAAAATCACACACAGACATAAATGATGGGGACTTTGTATTCTCTGTTTGCAACTAGCACATTCATCATTGCCTGTGCCCCAAAAGATGCTGTTCTTTTTCTCCTGAGGGCATCCTGACACCTGCTTTTTTCTTCATTTTTAAGTTTTAATTGTATAGTTCATCAAATGTCGATATAAACCGAGACATCTTTACAAAATGCACATTCGCAAGAAACGCACTGACTAGTAATCACTTGCGTTAGACTCAAAAGAAGACTTTGTGGGATGTGCCACTGTACACCAAGGCTAGAAGTGCACAAACTATAGGCAAAAAATAAAATATTCCATGCGTTTATTATTTCAGACATATATTGACTTTGCTTTGACCCTTTTAATGATGAATTATATACAAAGTGAAATTCTGAAGGTAACTACTGATAATTTCTTTGATGTATTTTTTAGTCAAGGGCTCCCAAAGAATGAAGCATACAAACCAAAAACCGCAATATTTCAGAGACATTTCTACTGATGTCTCTCAAACTCATTCTTTGGCCAGGTTTACAATATTCAAACGTGGCTTCTCTCCCTCTCTCACAAGCTTAGCTGAGCCCCATTCACTGTTCTTTACCTCCTCACACCTCAACAAGCACCCCTGAGAAAGCCGGGTTTCATAACTAGCCCCATGACAAGCCTAAGTGCCACGCTTCTGTACGTGCTAACATTGCTTGGAAGCAAATTGCCACATGGAGCAGCCTTGTGGATAAAGAGCTAAAGATAGGACAGGACACTGGCTTATTTGCAAAGCAACTTGGGAAGGTCTCCTGTGGTATCATCGTTGGTGCAGAACTTTTGCATGAATTGGGAAATTTCAGCATCATACAAAATTGATATGGTAGCGATGCAGTCACTAACGAGAAGTAGAAACTGAACGAACAGTTTCAGCGACGTCAGTGGTGTTGGCTTAAATGCGGGTAAAAAATTCTGTGCTTTCTGTAATGTGTGTATTCATTTCATAAGGCAGCAGATTACTGCCTAAGCTGCCAATACTGCAAACCCAACTGGACTCCAATTCATGACGCTCTCCCAAACCAGCGGTTTGCCACCAAGAGCAGCTTCTGCAAGTAAGCCGACAATAACTGCATTTGATTTACGTCACCCACTGTATGTTCCCATGTAGTAAGAGAGACGATGTTACTCAAGGACATAGGATGCAAAGAGGATGTCTTTCTCGCATTGCTCTTATTTATTGCTTACCTCCCACCTTGCACAGGTGTCTGTACAGTACGTGGAAAAAATGACAGTCCCCCCTTGTTTAAGTCTATAAATTCTATCACAATTTTTAAAATAGCGTCCTATAAGCATCTAGAGGGAGTTCAATGTTTTATTAATCTAGACAAGTACCACAGCTGCCAGGATGCCCTGGGAGGCTGGCATTACACCCCACGTCAGGAAAAAAACTCAACACTGGCACGCTGCGTCTGGGGATATGATGGGAAAATGAACCAGAGTGAGGAATCTCTCGTGTTGAGGCTAACTTAAAAGTAGCTTTTTAGGAAACTCCACTAAATATTCGGGCAATTTTCCTAGTTAACAGGGAGAAAGACTCAAGTGCAGCTGTCATTCTGTATGGCTACAGAGGCACTCGATGGTGAATGCTGGGCGAGAACTCCAACACAGCCAGTAACTCATCCCCAAGCAGTTGACCTTTGGTTTCTGTTGCAATAAGAATCAGTGAACTGCTTGGGTTTCACGTCAGTGCAACATGCAATTCCTCTGTCATTCTGTATGAATTATGCTTACTTATGTAAAGTCTTGATCCTAGATTATTATTTGATAATAATATCAAAAAACAATTAATTTCAAATATTTGAATCCTTAAAGATCACAATTCATTTGAAAGTCAGATTCTAACATCCTTACCAGTGTATGCCGAGCAGTGTATCCTCTCTAATTTCTAGAAGGTCTACAGATAAAGTATGAATAAAGCCAAATTAGTTTTGTCCTATGCAAACTGTTTTTCTGCTTTAGTATCTTAGGCTAGTATTCTTTTTTCCTGGCAAGAGAAAACAGAAGCCTGTCATTCATTCCTGCAGTCTTGAAGATCTCATTATGTTATGCAGTAGTTTGACATTAAATCTGGCAGGTGTTTTGTAGGCAAATGTAAATAAAGGTACCAGCCTCGCGTTCAACAAAACACTAATGTCAATAGCTTGATGGATATATTTTATACTAGGAAAACCTGCTTCATTTAAATAGCCGCCATTTTAAGAACAAAAATCACAAAATAAAGACGTTTACTGTAAGAACAACTTTGTTACCTTTACTGCTGCTCTTTAATGATGTTTATCTTCTCCGAGAGACTTGCGCCAATCTGATTGACACTGAAGTAAGGTACGAGCACAGAAGGAAAATACACTCAACAGCACGGCCACTTCACAACAATCATTTATTTCTCAGAATTTCAGTTGCTTACTTTTGCTTCTTTACTGACAACTTCAAATCGCTGTACATCTCTCGCTAGGTAGGGTGCTGAACAGAATGATCCTTCTTCCCTCCACCCCCCGGACTTCCAACAATAACGTGTTTTATCCAAAGAGGTACTTCAGAATGACATTTATTGTACCAAACTAACGCACTATAATATAATAAAAATCGCTCTCCCATCTCTCCACCTCCCTTGCAGCTCTCCAGTAAAGAAGCTTAATCCTGACAAATTTTACTAGCCCTTGAAAAGCCATCAACCTTGACACTGCCCGGTTGCTTAAAATAATTATAAAAATAAGAGTTTGTGAACTGTACAAAGAGTGATTAATGTTTTCATAAAACACATACTAAAAGCTAACAAGTTTTGTGTTTTCAGGGTGCTTAAGCCCCATATGGTACAAATACTTGTGTGATATTTCCTTTTTATTTGGAAAAATAGTATCATTTTCTGTACTAGGTAAGGTTCAGACTAAAGACTCACGTAAACTAGTGTCCGGGGTTTTTTTATTCTAGATTACTCGGATTACGTATTTAACTCTTGAGGGCTTTTTTTTTTTCCTGCCAACATTCTATATGTGGCTCATTAAATACTGACCTAAATCCATCTCCCTTCATTTCATTGTAGTATGGCAGATTTTGTGATGGTTCTAATCAGCCTTAGTAGAGCTGCCCACTTCAATTCCATTAACAAAAAGTCACTTGCACCCTGAGCTGCTGATGATTTCTGGATCAAGCAAGCAAAGCCCACAGAGATAAAACAGCTGTGGTACTTCAAAATAAATATTATTGTCTAGCCTGTTCCTGAAAAAGTAAATACACTGAAAAGTAAAACACTTAATAGTTACACAACATTAAAGAAACCTGGAACTTTATTTAAACTTAGTAAAATAGCAGCTTCCAGTTTATTTTCTGCCATTCAGTTTTGCTTTTGATTTTGAAGTCTAAATGAGGATGAGGATAACAAGAAGGCCAAACCATCCAAAGATATTTTTTTCCAATTCTGCCTTTCCTGAGAATGAACTATATCAGAACTTCCTTGTGCCAAGCAGTGCTATCAGGACTGATTGAATCAGACAGGGGATGAGTTTCTATCGAAAGTTATAATTTCACTTTTGTGGGAAAAAAAAGTCAGACAAGGGTTTTTTAATTATTATTTAAATAATAGTATTGCATAAGGTGTCTTAAAGCAGCAATAAAGTTTTGGGGAAAAAAAACCCAACAAAGTCCCCATATTTTGTCTAAAGTATAGCCTTATAGGTATTACAAATCCAGCTCCAACATCACAGCCTTTCCACATAGCATCAGAAGACACTAACAGGGATCAAATTATTTCATGAGTCCCTAGTTGCTAAAGAAATGTAGGATAGATAAAGAAGTTATATCACATGAAACAGTCAGAGAAAATACCCACCTCAGAATTTGCAGTTACCTTAGTTAACAGTCAGTTTGTTAGAGCATTAATGGTCCGGCAGCCAACAAACCAGCAGTTAATTGCTGGTAATGATTGGTTTCTTGGGGATTATTGCCTAAATAAATCTCAAAAGTTGTGTGCTGTTAAGTAACTTACTATTTTCTTTAAATTGGCAGCGAAGTGCAATGGTAGTCATGTTAACATTAGTCAGCCTTGCCATTAATCCTGATCCCCTCAGTTCATCCATTAATTCTAATCCCTTGCACAAGTAGAAAGCAAAGTACAAAAGTCCGTGATTGTCTTCGAGTGTTCATCTGGAAAAATGTTACTGAATATCTTGACAGTGGAAAAAAGGAAAATCTAGTTTCATGCTCTCATTCACGCTTGCAGTAGAGACAACATATGTCTGTTCAGTATAACTGTGCAGCCCTTACCCCTCAAAAGCATACTGTGAGGTTGTTTGGAAATCCTCATGTATAAATCTGCAGAGTCATCACACATTACTGGGACTATGTGTTCAGTCTTCTGCTTCCAAAAAAATCAAGGTGCTCATTAAAATTAACTAAAGCTAGATCAAAAGATAATGGCCACTCTGGGGACTGATAATAATACAGAATTCTATCAACACCTAGAATTTCATACATCACATTTTGATAGTCCTTATACTAACAATGTACTCTCCAGTCAGGCTGATTTCTTGATGACAAAGAACAGTACCGCAGTAAAGTGTCAACAAGCACCAAGAAACACCAATTACATGTACTTTTCCAGGGGGACCTTTTCTTTCATATGCCAACAGAAAAGACCCTTGCAACAAATCTGAGGCTTCCTCACGTTATTTCCAATGGCACTAAGAGTCACAGTTCTCCACCTTGTGGATGCCGAAAGGAGCAGGTCTGGGAGCTAAGAGAGTGGCAGCGAGCCTTGGTGAAAGCCACCAACGTAAGGGGGTACCCACACATTGCAACATGATGAACAGGGATGTCAGCTAGTAATTCCTCTGGTACTCAGATCAGTCTATTTGTCTATTCAGAAAAACCCCCAAAAACCAATTGCACCATTTCTGCTGAGAAATCATAAGATTTGTGGGACCGTAAGTCCGATCTGTACTTTTAGATACGTAGCCATCATAGGTTTGCTAGCAGTGAGTCTTGAACTCCTGAGGGGTCTCGTTAGAGGTAACAGGGTTCTCCAACGGGTCACAAACCCCGCTAAGCTATCTGCAGTAGAGGCAGTCTTTTCCAGGGTAGGGCCGAAGCAAAAATGGATTTCTGCTACCTGTTTTATAAATGAAAAACTATTTTAGTTCGCTCAGCAGGCTTTTAGTAGGGTGAGCAACAGGTAACAACACCAAGAAAAATAAGTCAAACTCATAAGCTACAAGGTGAGCTAGTCACAGAAAAGCGAACTACTTAAAGCACCACTAGTGTGATGGGTATAATCTGCAACTCAGGACTGCAATATGTTTCCAAATGGGCAGCCGCCAACACCTGTGTTTACGTATGAGTAAACTGAGGCATAGAAAGGTAGAGACCCGCAAGCAATACCAAACTAAGATGCCTATATATCCCAACGCACAGTTCTCTGATGATTCCTTTCTCTCAGCGAGACCTACGAAGTGTGACAATGAATTAACACGTAATAAACCTTGAAGTGAAAGCCAAAATTTAAGACCTGAGTCAATTCATCATTTTTTTGGAGAATTTTACAGATTCCTACGGTGCGCATTTGGACTGGAGGCTTAGAAAAAAAAACAAACACAAAACACCACCAACAAAAAGACAAACTAAACAACAAAATATGAAAAAACCCCCACCAACCAGCTGTACTTTGCCTTAAACTTCTCTGAAACCTGAATTTTATAAGAGTTTCTAGTGAAACGCATTAAAGTGCTCAACTTACTACCTTTACTATCAGCTTTTTCTCTTCAGAGTAATAATTCACTTCAGTTTTGCATCAAACGTATATAGTGTTAAAAAACCAAAAGGGCATGCATATTATTTTCTTCATCCCATATTTCATATAACAAGAGAAATAAAAGGAGTCAAGACATCACTTTCCCATTCCAGTTTTCTTCCTGTCTTAGTTGCTAATTGAATCGGTACTTTCTAAACGTGAATTCTCTGAAGCATTGAATTTTCTTTTTTACCTCTTTAGGTTTTATTATTATCAGATATAATTCTCATTTTCTAAGAATTGCTTTTTTCATTATGCTCATCAGAAAAAACACTATGGATTTAGACCTCTTCAGTAGTTTTTCCTACAGATAAGAGTCACAAGGTACCTTTAAACAATATATACGGAGCTCTTTCTGCACAGAGCAATTACACACAGGAAGAGGTTGTGCAGGTACAGTCATCAGAGAGCGCTCCACTATTATCAGTATTTTTTTTATTACAGCAGTGGTGCCTAAGCTCTGACTGCTTTGAACATTGTTTTTAGGTTTTCTTGCAAGTAACTGAATCTTTAGACACGTTATACTTGCTCTTTAAAAATACATACATATTTTTATCCTTAAGAATTCACCATCACTAGCCTGATCTACACAAGAGAATGCTAAAGCTTGTAAAAGTTTGCCTCGGACTCCCTTACTGCTTAGAAGACAGCAACTTAAATTGATCAAACAATGAAACTTTGAGAGTCTCTCAGACATCATGGTGACCCTTGCAAGATTGACTCCTAAGCGCTGAACTTAAGTCCTTTGTTGCACGCAGATGCTTTTAATAAGTTTAAATCACAATACTGTCACAATACAAAAAGATTTAACAGATGTCACCTAACGGTTCATTCATGTGGATGAGCACAAATACAAAGTATTAGGAAGAAAATACTGCACAACAGGATCACAAAGCCCAATTACATATTTCTCCTCCTCCTCACTTTACCCTGTGTCCTTCTCTAGTACTAAGGCAGAGAAAATGAACATACGTGACCTAGGGCTCCATCCCACCCAGCCCTCAAACATTGCAAGAGATGCCTGCATTCCCGCAGGCTCTCAGTAGGCAATACTGTAAAGCAAATATTGTAACCAGCTCCCTACAATTATTACACTAATTATTTGTTCGCAGGAATATTAATCTGCCACGTAAGACACGGCTGCCTCAGGAAAGTTTGGAGAAGTCTTTATAAAATATGCATAAGAGACTATGAAAATATAGTAGATAATTGTCAAAATAACTTTGAATACACTAAAGCATATCTGCTTACTTCCCAGCACGCACAGAATTTACGGTAATAAGTTTCTGAAAGTAATACAGCCGTGTTGCTAAAAATGCAGAGCAGCTGCTTCAGATATTATAAAATGGCTAATTTTTACTCATTTGTGACATGGTTTTGTAGACGAGTAACAGCTGCAGTTTCACCCAGCTGCATGCTGATGCTGAACACACACCTCTAAGCAGTCAGACGAAAGTACAGATTGCTTTACTTTACAGCACTAAGTACCAGTGTCTTTCCAAGAAACACCCTGAAGGTCATTGGCAATTAAAGCTCCCCAAGGTCTCTTTCACTCGGGGAATGGTGGCTAGCAGACACAAGGTCTCCAGAAGTCAGCCACTGTATAGTAACATAGCAAGTAGTAGCTGAGCTGCATGAATTAAAGAGTATGTTGAAAGGGCTTCCTACCTGGTACAAGTTGCTACTCCCCCTCACAGCCTGGAACCCTAGATGCTGGCTCTTCTCCTTAATTGCTGAGGTAACACGAATTTCTCTAGTAAGAAGTGGGAGGGAAAAAAAAAAAAAGAGGAAAAAAAAGAAAGAAAGGTTCTATTGGCTGCTGCCTCCTTCTTAAAAAGGTTACTTCAAATGCCTCTCTCGCTCCCTATTTATTTTCTCTCCCTCCCAGAAGAGCAGTTTAGAAGGAGAGTAACGGAGTGTTTATCCTGGCTCTGAGGATGCACGCTTGTGCGATAACTGCCTGCTCCCTGCAGTATAGCCGGCATGATGTGATGTGCATACTAAAGCAGTTTGCATTAGGCAAGGCTTAGCAGAGCCAGCTTCCCAGTCTCCACCTTCTATATCACAGAACAAGCTTGCTTCTTCGAAAACAGTGGAGCTGTAATGACGAGACGATAGGGCTCTGGTTATAGTATAAATGCATTTTCTTTGAAGATAGTATTTAAGCGTAAGGTGATATTTATAGCTCACCTCACCTGTGAAAACACAGAAGCTGCTATAAGTGAAAACACTGTGCAGTCATACAAGTGTGCAAGAATTCCCTATTATTGGCAGTCATGTGACAGATGACACTAAAAGCAAAAACTAATGAGACATTCCCAGTTAGGAAACATTTATCTGCTGCCATCTATCAAACAAGCAAAGGCATAAATAAATAGATAAAGCCCTGAAGAACACAGAGGCTTAAATGTCTACAGGCTCAAAGATAAATGCGTGATATTTATATGCTATAGTCACTACTGAACAATTGCTACATTATGAACAAGAATTAGCTCTAAAGTACTACATTTATCATAAATCTGAATAAATATTAGGGAAGGGCTCAAGCTATAAAGCCCTGATTTGGATTTTGAACACTCCACAGCTCAGAAGTGTCTGAATCTGGGGATTTGGCTCTGGCCTATCTGTGTTAGCGACTCATGCACACACACACGGAAATACGCAGAATAAATAAGACTATTCATGATTATGTGAAAAATCCCGTTGCTTGCCCAAGTGTAAGAATACACTAATGAGTGCTGGTATGTGAGCTGCTTATACTTTTCTGTTGTTTTTAAAAATCAATGATCCCGTTCTAGTTACAATGCATTAAAAAAATTGCTCATTTCTTGACTACAGGGGAGGAGCTCAAGACAGATCGAAGGTTTGGGACCCAGTTTTTCACTTATGAATAGTGTAGTAGCTGAATGCTTATACGGGTTTGCAGTGCTGATTATTTTTGCAAATTAACGTTATCATTCAACGTGTTCCAAACATTCTTCTTCCTTGCGTTTTGTTTTTATTTTCTGGCTTTGCTTCTCTCCTGTGGGGTAAAGGCAAGTTTCAGTCAATACCACTCTATTTCCGTAGGTGAGTGATGCTGCTGCCTACTTCAATAGCTTTCCAGTAAGCAAAAACCCAGTTAATAACAAAAATATATGTAAAAACATTAAACACCTTGCATGAATCACTACCAAAAACACCATATAGAATTATGTCTTAAGTTCCTTTAAAAGATACATATATAGATATATTTATAATCTGTCTATACATTTTGCTTTCTTTTCTTCAATGCAAGCAATGACTACATGGTCAAATGTCTGGTAGAACTGAGGGACATTGGCGGAGATGCCCATCTTCTCTTGTGGGAAGTGTTCAAAATTTAACTCCTCTTTATAACACCCATACTGGCCATCAGTTGCTAATTTCCCCCACCATAGTAAACACTCATTTGTTTAAACAAGAAAGAATGGCCTACAGGGTAGGACACCAAGTAAGGATTCTGAAATTTGATCTAAAATCCTGGCTTCTCTGAGGAAAACTATAGGTAAACTATTAAATTCATCCTCCACTGTGGTCCCTCAGTTGTGAAATACTCAGCCTGGGAGTCCTGTGAGAATGGAAGAGGAATATGTTCGTTCATGATCCCGAGATGTTTAGGTACAGCAATGGTGAAAAGGATATGGAAGAACAGTGAGATAGAAAGGATTTCTACGCATTCATGGGACACTAGAAAGAATGAAAATCAGAATCCTTCACAACAAGAACAAGCTTATACTAGGATGAAAGAAAAAAAAGAGTTGCACACTGCATGGCTCAGCACAGAGGTACAACCTTCTCCATGCTTTAAAACAGTGCAAGCAACTGCGATTTCAGAACACCAACGTGAAACCTTGAAAGTGCACACCAGATCTGTTTGCTAGCTGCTACGACATGCGGAAAGCACAGTGCCCTCTTAGACGTACCGATTTGGTGTTATTTCCAAAGTCCACATAAAGCGGGACTATTGTGCTTCTTGCTAAACTATCTGAGCTCTTTCTCCTTTTTGGATAATGCTAAGCACTCCTAAGGGCACACAGCTGGAAGGAGCTTCAAGAGTCACCAGGGACACTTTACTACCTTCCCGCTACCCCAGGCCTGACTGCCCTACTGGTTAGGAACCTTGCCTGAACTCTCAGTATATTCAGAGTAATTTTACAGTAAGAACATGTGTTCTTTCAGTCATATTCAACTTTTCTTGAACTAATTTTTCTCCCTGCATGCTGTTTACCTCCCTGGCATATTTATGAAAGGATCTCAGCTTTGGATGACTGATTTAAGGGAGCCTACCTTAATTCTGTTCTTGTGAGGAAAGCTCTGAAATCCTGAGGTGCCTGACAGCCCCTCTCCAAGTTCGGTATTGGGTAGGGGTTTTTTGTTTGGTTGGTTTTGTTTTCTCATTGAGCACGAGTCACCAGGACTGTGCATGGTGTTCCAGCAGACAGCTGAAAAACACTTTGTGCAATCACAATATTAGTAAAGTTTCCTCTCTATTGGAAATAATTTGCAGTGCTTTGAAAGACCGTGTTTGCCTTTTTATGGCTCTATCATTCAGGCAACCGTAGTCATCTTATTATCAACTTGTATACCTAAAGCCTTCCCACTGGATGAGTTCTCACCTTGCAGAAGTTAGCCTTAGGGTTTCTCATATACGTGGATCTGCTTTCCATACTAGTAAATTTTATTTACTTCTATTCTCACAGTTCTTATGGGTCTCTATTTTGTGTTTGGTACTCTAGTACACCTTTGTGCTGACAATGACTCTTATCTTTATGTTTTTTATTATCTTTATATTATTATTCACAATAGCAAGTACTGAAGCCTTACAACCTTACAAGATAAAAGGTGACAAAAGAAAAAACAAGTATTATTGGATTGTTTCTTCTCTTTTGCTATGTGCAGCTTTGATATCTATTAAAAGAAGATCTTTTTAGCACACTATCAATTACGAAGCTTGACGCCTCTATTCCAAGTATAGTCCAAATTGATGCAAATATCACCTTGGATATTAATAATATAATACATCAGAAAGTTGTGAAATTAATTGCAACACTTGACCATTTCTTTATGCATTTTGGCATAACACCTAGCACATCACTTTGAAGATATCCATTAAGATAGCTATATCAAATATATATATGTGTGTATATTTTTTTTTATTGCCATAAGATTTTTCAGTAGAGCACTCCACTATCCACAGTCAGTCAGCTAAAGAAGGCTTGAAAATAACATGTTTTATATATAATTGCTGCCAGGAGTTACTCAAAAGGCTAGCAACAGGGAAAAAATGAAACCGCCTGTAGCCAATTTTAATACAACCTGTTATTCTTCCTATCCCATGACAGACATGAGTTCGGCGTGAAATAGAAGTAACATTTGGCTGGCTAAAAAATTTTTACAGACAACTCTGCCAACAGACATTACACATTAACATTGACAATGTCTGATGTTCATTGTGCAAACATTCTCCTTGTGTTTCAAGTCGGAGCCAAAAGATATTTTATGGCTTACATAAAGTTTAGTGGCAACAGCAGAGGCATATTTTTATGGACAGTAGAGTAAAAGTCCTCCTGTTCCTGAAAAGGCTGTTGGGGAACAGCTGGCAGTCACAACCTATTGAGAAGTACAGATATTGAAATAGAGTATACAATATACCTGTCACTCTCACACTTTCCAGGATGGACACAAAGCACTATGCACCATACAATTTCTAAGCATTAATTATGTCTTCCAACAAAACTTTAGCCTGTACTTTCGCAGCTGACTAACAGATTTACAATGCAATCAATTCCCACTGAAAAAGAATGGAGGTGGCGTTTCCTTTTTTTTTTTTTGGAGGAGAGGAGGGGTGACGGGGCTGGCAGGGAAGAGGAAGGAGCCATTCTAAAAATCCTGATTCCTTTGAAGCACAAAGGTCAGCTGCTCACTCAGACTGTCTAAAGCTGAAAACCACAACGTTATAGGTCAACAGAAACACAAAGATTTTTCGGAAGGCATTTTCTGCCTTACTAGGAAAAAAGGAAGAAAAAGCATATTCAAAATGGAAATAAAGTAATCCGAAACCAAATTCATTAAAGTTTAAATCAAAATGTTCCTTGTAAAATGAAAGGACGATATATTGTTCCTAGCAATGTTAGTGTTACTATCTTACATAGCTAGACTTTAATCACTGTGTACCCAAAATGGAATACGCGTGTTTCAGATATCCCGGTACTTCTTTCCTTATTGCCGTTGACAGATGTCACAGGCAAAGAAGGCTCTGTGCCTCTGGGTATCTAACTTTCAGAAGTCTTACTGAGAATGGTAACATCACCATTCCATGGTGACAAACTTTATTGACAATAATTTCAATGCGTGATAACCACAAAAGCTTGACTTGTCATTATAAACTGAAAACTGGAAGTGGGGCAAGGACGTGAAGCTGATCTCACTCCTCACGTGCTCGGTTGTAGGAGATGTTTTCAACAAGGACACAACATTCTGGCCCACCAAGGTAAGTTTGAGACTATTTCTATATCAAACCAATGACTTCTCTTGGCATACATTTCTCTCCTCTCTAACACAAAAAGAAGCAGCAGCAAGCCCTCAAAGGTACACCGAAGAAGTCTGCTTAGCAATTGGCACATGACCAGCCTAAAGATTAAAATTGAATTTAAAAAAAGGGGGAAAAATGCCACTTCTCTCTCTCATACGGAGTTTGCTTTTGCAATAGGCAAATTATTATGCATCTTCATTAAATAGCATCTATATTTGAAAAGAATGTTCCTGTTCATTACCTGGCAGAGCTTAAGTATGAAAAGGCTGAAGGCCAAAAAAGGTGCTCCATATGATTAGCTACAATTTTCTGTTCTACATAAAGAACACCATTAAAATGAAATTATTATTCACTGTAACCAATATAATTTAGTCCAACTGTTAGAATGAGTGTTTTCTCAAACTCTGTTCTAGGAGAATGATCCAGTCTCCTCCTCTGGATATGCATTTTCCCAGAGACGTAGAAGAGCAGAATGCCCAACTCCCATAACCTTTGGACACAAGCCATTGGGAGACAGGTAGAAAACTCTACATAGAGTACTAGCTTATTTGATCAAAAAAGCTGTTTAAACACAGCTGTTTATTAGCATTTAAATATTCAAAATAGAAATGATCATGCTGGGGATTAGAATAGGAGAGAAAGTCCAGCAAACTATTTAGGACAACAATAAGAAAGATCTGAAACATCATAACAAGATAGCACTTTTTTCTTCCCAGGAAAGCTAATCTATATTTAATAACAGAGCACCAGGAGAGGGGCACTCGTAACAGGATGAGAAATATTATGATGTTTCTCTTGTTAAGCAGTGAAATATAGCTATTAAATCATTAAAACCTCTGTAGTCCTTAAATATGACACAAGAAAATTGGTCCCAATGAGATGATACGATCTTATTTCAGTCTTTCAGAATGGTAAATGTGGACAGCAAGACTGGGGACTACAGTATTTTTCAGTGAAATTTCAGGGCCTAACCACAATTGTAGTGAATCAGTTTTGACTTCCCAGAGAGATTTATGCAGAGATGTATAATACAGCACATTATTTCCCCTCTGTCCCCAGAGGGGAAACACACTGCTTATTAAATAACTTCTTTTTCTAAAAAAAAAAAAAAAAAATCTTTTCAGAAATGTATTTGTTCTCCAAAACTAAAGTGAACAATTTGGATAATAGGAATATTTTTACTGAAATAAAAATAACAGCATCCCTATATATGTAATGGTACAGCTACATGTATTATAAGACACAGGGATTGCAGAGGCCAAAATCAGTTTGCCATTCTGTGCCCGTCTCTGCGGGGCTCTGAGCACGAAGGCACAGATGCAGCCAGAACACCAGAAATGTTGCTTTAGAGACTCGCTCTTTGAGCCATGAGCAGCTGGGCAAAATTTGAAGCCGATCTAAAACCGTTCAATGCTGCTCTGGGACCAACGAGGCACAGTCCCTCGATCCGCAAGGCAAAAGGGGAGGAGAAGAATAATGCTTTCAAATATTTCAGAAGCACAGAGTTTTTCTGGGTGGTTGGTTTAGTTTAAATTATTTATTTTTATAGCAGTTTACGTCCTTCAAATTGAAGTATCTTCCCAATATAAAAAGAAAACCCACGCACCAAAAACCCCACAAAACCCCCGAATCCTGCAAGTGTTTTATTGCCCTCCATGTAACTCAGTGATGAGAAGAGATGACAGAATATCTGTAACCTAAGAAGCACACAGACAGCGTGCCAACTTTCCTCTTGTGCATCTGCTCAGCCAAAGTACAGCCAAGAGATATTAGCAGACTTTTTTGAAGACAGTAACAGCAGCAGTGAAGTACCAGAATCATTGCAAAACGGTCACAAAGCTAACTTCTGTCAGGTGATTAATAGGCAGTCTTTCTAAAATTTCCATTTTAATTACCTGCAGCCTGTTTACACGTATGATAAGACTGTCTGAAGAGCGTTTCCCATAACTTCTGCATTTTTCTCCAATATACTTTTATAGGAGAACCCACATTTCCTTACAAGTTACCAGAATACTTCACACACTGTTTGGGTTTACTGTCCTCAGTCACCGCAAAACAAAACAAATGTCAACAAATACCATTTCCACTCTAATTTTATAGACCCTGACAGCCTTCAGCAGCTTACTGTCTGCTAATTCCTTTAATAACCTTATTTCTCAGTATCATATGTTATAGTTTATGACTTCCTTTTTAAATCAAGTTGTATCACCCCAGAGGAAACAAAGCATCTACTCCTAGCAGTGTAGTGAAAACAGCACAGCTGGAGAAAACTGGTATCTAATCATGAGGCATTATTACTTTTCCAGCAATTGTACCACCAGTGGCTCTATAGTGCTGTGCTAAAGCATCAGGCTCTTCTTTATTTTATTTCAATTAACCCAACTTTTATTTCATTTTTAGTAAGTGCATAAAAAATAATATTTATGAAATTGATTACATTTTGGATCTAAGACTCCAGGACTAGCTCTGAAATCTTGATTTTTTTTTTTTTTTACTCTTTTTTTTAAAAGGCAGAGGGCGTATTTCTGCACGTTTAGCCTACGCCATTTCCTGTGTGGTGACGTTGTCCAAGGTATTTTTTCTTCACAATAGGCTGAAAACGCCAAGTCAGAAGACAGTGACTTAGTCGGGAAAACTTAAACGTTCAGCTTAAAGAAAAGTTCACTTTTGGTGCCCCACGCCAAAATTGCGTCCTGAAAACTCAGAATGGAACTGGTTCAAGACTGAAGCACAATGCGTCACAGACTCCATTTGCAGAGCAAACCCAGGCACCAGACAAGAGCTAATGATAACTGTTCAGCTGACTGGTGTGATAGTACAGTTCAAATTCATGTGGAATTGTGCTAAAAAGTCTGGGTAAACCCAGAGGATGAAATAGTGATACAGCCAGAAATCTCCTTGGGTCCCAGCTGGCAGACATTAAATGAATGCTCTCGCAAGATCTCCCATTTCAATGATTTAGGAAGGGGGAGGGGAAGAAAAAAAATTTACAAAATATCAAGCTTCTAAAAGGACAGACAGGAAGACCACCTGATCTTTTACTCATGTTTACATGTGCTGTGTAAGTAATTGCAAGAATTTCTAGCTACTTTTCTGCGTATTATACTACACATGGTGGTTGGAGGAACCATATTTTATTTTAGTGTTTGAGACAACCTAGCTTATTTTTATTCTGAGTGCTTATTTCAGGTTCCTCCCCATGTAATATTAGGGTGCCCTTGTGAGAAAGTCCTGACTCAATAACCTTTGCAAAGATAAGAATTTATAACCCGGATATTGTAGAACTCACTCAAAAGTACCCACATACCTTCTCTATATTCAGTAATGTCAAAGTCTGCCGTAAAACATTAATAGAAGAAAGTGAAATTAAACTATAGTTAAGACTTAATTCAGTATCCCTGGTATCCCAAGTATTTTATTCTTATACTACTGGTCAATTTAAATTTTGCCTCTTTATCTCTTGTCTTTTCACCTTGATTGCTAATTTGAACATAGAGATACAGATAATCCAAATAATTTAAAACTTTTCAGAGAAACTGCAAATTTTAGATTTTTTGGACTAAATTTTGTAAACTAATACTTGCTCCTCACTCTAAATGAGAGGTGCTTATAGCTTCCTCACTTGTAAAAAGATGCAAAAAAAATATATATTTAGGGATTTAGCCAGTTCTATCTTCTGTAGAAATTTGGTAGCTCAGATACCCAGAAGATATCATCTCCATTTATTTAAGAATTAGTAGAATAGAGAAGTTTGTTCAAGCATATTGGATTTAACACTGTATCTTTTGGTACTGCATTTTCTCTTGTGGCACTTCTGTGTGAAGCCCCCAGTATCATCATAGAATTAATATTGTAAGAAAACTCTTATTTGACTTTATTGAAGAAAAATAAATTTTAATCAATATAATCCAAATCAGCTCCTCTTCTCCTTGTTTTCATTTCAGAACAAAATGAAAACGAATTCTCATGGGCAAAGATTTTTTTTCTGTAGACAAGAATCATATGAAGTTATTCAACAGGAGCAAGACTGACAGTAGCAGATAATTAAATATTTTTTTCTTTTAATGAGCACAGCTTTTTGTTTGTTTGCTTTTAAACAGAATTAAGATTATACATGGCCCAATGGATGGAGAATAGGTCAACGAAGAGATCACATGAGCTACTAATACTGGGGGAATAACAGCAAAAGAGCTCATCTGTTTGCCTTGCAAGATGATTCAACTCATTTTCTTCACCACGAATACCAGTATTATTCGCAAAAAAGCCTGGAGAATAGGGCCTCAGTAGGGCCTGGTATCTGTCACCAGAGGCTAGCGCCATCCGTTAGAGGTATTCAAGTCAGCACTGCCAATATGAACACTGTACAGGCTGGACCGGCAGCTTGCAGTAGTTCACCAATAAGAGACATCACATACTCTCAGAAGCAGATCAAGTCTAGTCACAGCTGAACCCCACTTTTCCATTTTGTTACACAATGGCCAGCCTCTTAGAGAACAGAGCAAAGACCCGAAAACCGTACTCCTTTGTGCACCAAAATGAATAGTTTGTCGCACACTTCTGTATCAGAACTGAAAAAGCACAGATCACAACATGAGCAATAAAGAATCCTTTTCAACAGGCTTTATGCCCCCAGCGCAGATACAGGGGCCGCTACGTTTAGAGCGGACCAACACATGCATAGCCCTAAAGCTCAGACCTGTGAGGTAAGGTCTCCAACACTCCAACACTAATGGGCAGTCTATGCATCTCAGCGATAGCAGGACCTCCAGGTACAAGACTTTTCCTCCCTCCCTTCATTTCTAGTCTAAGCACCACCTGACCCATTGCACTCTAGCCCACACAGTCATTTGGCCTTTCCTAACCAATGACGCCATTAACGAGACTATTTGTTATTCTGAGGTCAAGGTGGCAGGACAGCACTGGAATAACTACCTCGACTCTCACCTCCGTCCAGAGGACCTATGCAACCTGTTTCTTGTTGCAGTCAGTACATTTGTGATCTATACCAAAATGTTTGATTACGTTTGAATGCGTGTATATAGCTTCGACAGCCACCATCCCCGGAGAAGTGGAATATTTTAAATACCGATGTTAAAAAGGTCTGTAAACTCATTCAAACAGAATGCTGAATTTACTGTTTTGGTGGGCTTTTATATTTGGTTTCTATAACCCTCTAGCAAATGAAGATGTTTGCAGAAAGTATAGAAACAGTAAATGCAGATACTTTGATGCAAAAAAACCAAACCACCCATCCACGCCTGCATAGAAAGGAAGATAAAGGAAGCATGTAGTCAGTCATAGTGTAAAGCTATATGACCTGGTTAACCTCTCCCCCAAATTACGAGAGATTATACCTTCTCTTCATCAAAACAAAACCCAAAGAGAGAAAAAAGAAAAAAAAAACTAGACAGATCAGCTAGCCCAACAGAAGACACGGAACCGTAACCCTCCAGTTCTTTTGTTCTATATTGTGAATGACAGCATCAGGCATTCTTTCAGATACATTTCATCCTCTCCTCCGCCTCTGGCTATCACAGTATATTTTGGGATTTTCCCCACATAGAAAGCAAATGGCTCATACCTTAGAACCCCAACCAAGTTTTATAGAATGTCCAGAAGGCTCCTCTGAGGAGGTGGGAGGAAACATAACAGGCTACACAGGAGAAGCTTATTTCTCCCTGCTGCATAAAAGCGGGCTAGCAGTGCCTGCCAATGAAAAGAAATCCAAAATGGCTTGGAAGTAACAATTCTAATAATTTAATTTACGCTTGCTGTTTCTGTTCCCAGTTCTGACTTTCAGTGAAATGGTGTTTATCCCTTCTTTATTGTTAGCATTCAAAGGCTGACTCCATTTCCTCGAATAGCCATGTCGTCGTTACACTGTAAGATACTGTCCATTAATGCTAAATGAAGGTTTGTGAACTAATGCAAAATAAACCGATCTGTGTCCTCAGCCTAGCATGCCACACTACAGGCCTAGTGCACAACAAACACACTACCCTATCGCTGTGACATTTTTCTATCATACCGTAGTGGGGGCTTTTCTCACCTGACTCTGGGATATGTGAAATTCATGTGTAGGGAGAGAATTTACAGAAGGCAAACACTGATTTCGAAGTCTGCCTGATTTTTACGCAAGTTGCATAGAAAAACGCTGCATAACTCTAAGCTGAGAGGCAGTCCCAAAGTAAACCTTTTGTCTGCAGCCTGAAATTGTGTGCGTAAAAGACAAAGCAATAGCGTATCATGCAAACGAGTACCTACCATTAAAGGAAATGAATGAGGAAGCCAGGTGTGCTTAGCAAATAGGCCTAGAATTTTTTTGTCCTTTCTTGCTAGATGCGTGGCAATTACTGAGATACCAACAAATCTCCCTTTTTCCCATATCAACACACACACGAGACACAAAACCTCTACGTTATTATGCAGCAGACACATTATGAAGTATATGCCATTTGGATTCCCTTTGATGAACTATATGTGCTTGAGACCTAACTAAAACATTCCCATCAGACTTTCAAAATTATATCAATACAACAAAATTGGAAGAAAAAAATAAGCTATTTAAATAATGGAATTTCATGAGATTTGTTCATTCAAGTGCTTATTTCCTTCCACATCTGACAACAGCTGTGCAGAAAATGTGTCTGAGAGTGTCTGAGAGAGACCGGGAACGCTTGACGAGAGCTGCATCCTTCCTTCTTGAATATACGCTGTACAAACTTATTTATTTGTACTTGAATAAGGCGTAGAGTTACCGCCATGGGATTGGAATTTGGCTGTCCCTGCTGTGGAATAAACCAGTAACAACAACAGAAAGAAGATAGCTTCTTTCCTCAAGAGAGGTCATACAACAGACAACAGGTGGAGACAGAAAAACAAAGGGAGCACCAAGACCTCAGAGAACATACTTCTCAGCAGGGGAGGCCACAGTGGTACTAAATCACCCACTGCCTCCTTGTGAAGTTTTTGCAGCCTTTCTAGCACCGGAGCTCTCAAAGGGGGCTCTGAAGCCAGATACTTGCAGATGTTTACAAGGAGCTCCTCTTACGTGAGAGAAGCAACGGGGGGGGAAAAAATGTGACAGGCTTATTTGGAAGCATGCACAGGCAAATAGAGGACTGCAGAATAAACCTCTGTGTACACCAGAGCTGGAGTTCACTGTTAATCAAGAGCAATAATTGTTCTTGAAATTCTTATGTGTCAATGAAACGTAACAGATCTTTACTACACCAACAATTACGGGAATTGGAGTGGTTTTTATCATAAATGCCCTGTTTCTCCAGAGGGGCAGAGAGGCATGAAACAAAAAGGAAAAGGATCTACTAAGTGACTATGTGATGAGCAGCTCTACTAATTCAGGGTAGAGCAAGTAGTACGTTCCTGCCAGTTTCCCCTGACCCAGATTTCGATGGCAAAATGCATTAGCAAAACAGAAAATTATCCATCAGCTATCGCAAACCAAGAATCTTAAGAGCTGGATTTGTGTGTACATGCCAGGAAGAGGGGACAGAATAAACATTGTTATTAAGAGTTGTGCTCATTCTGAGATTCATCCCTTCTACACCACCTAAGTGGCTCAAAGGGGCCTTAATCCAGCCACAGACTGCCAGTAGGTCATGCCCTATGAATGAAAAAACCACTGCAGCATTTATGTTGGGCCTTGATCCTACAAACACCACAAGATATGACACACACCAACACGGGAGCTTTCTCCAGCCTTATCTCCTGTCCACGCGAGCCATCGAGAACTACCTTCAAACTTTTACAGAGGACATAGCAAGATGACCTTAATGCCCTCAAGTCCTCGCCCATCCTGGAAAGCCACGTACCGCCTGCCCAAGAGAGACAATGCTGAGTCATTGCTGTGCCACCAGCGCTGGAGCCTGAAACTAATTTTCAGTTGTTTCAAACTGTATGGAACCACATGCCTACATGATTTCATGATCTCTCCTCCCTGACGTGTTTGGGGTTTTCTTGGGTTTTTTTTCCCCCCCCTGTAGAATTCTTAACAGTTTAAGATCATGCAAAACAATGCTCTTGAGATGAAGAAGCAGATCCTGCTACAAATCTTTGTAATCTTTCTAAGGAGGAAAACAGGAAAATGGGAAATGCCTTGCTAAATCTGGGCAGTGGTCTGTTCACAGCATCTTAACTCAAGCTGTGGTTGCTGTGGCCAAAGGCCTCTCTCTTCCTAACTGCAAGGACTAAGTGCCCAGAAATGCAGTGGTTTCTCTTGGTCATTAAGTGATGCAAACACGGATGCTGCGCATATTATACATGTCCACAGTTTTCACACTGTTGGCCCAGTGCTACTTTGTGCATTCATACCACATTTCTGCGATAACGCAGCAACGATTTATGGCCAGTGGTGAAAAATGTGGCTAGCAGATTTCAATGTAATTATGTGGATTTCCAACTTCATTACATGCCTGAGAGGTAGTTAAATGGTAATAGCACTTTCTTCAATTCCAGAATTGTACCTGAACAGAAGATCAGTCCTCCTTTGATGTAAGGTGGGGGGGAAGTATTAAAAAAAAAGAAGTAAATCTCCGATAACAGAGGCCTCCATAAAGTAAAACACCAACAATGGCGCTACATTTATAGCCAGAGGATTCTATAATAACAAGCTTAAATTCTGGAGTAGCAAAGAAACCTAGTCAATGTTTCATTCTTTAATTTCTTTAAAAGTCATTTAGAACTGCTCCATACAAAAATCCCAATTTTAACCCCATGTGAAGATAATGCTGTTGATCTACAGCCAGGATTTATCCTGTCAGGTTTTGCTATACTATGCGCGTTCTGTGTGTATTACTTCCCCAAACTGCAAATACCTCTTTGCACGTAAGAAATGGCTCCTGGCAGTTGTCCAGCTTATTTCTATGTCTATGCTCCATCAAAGCTCAATTACCCTGAAAACTTCAATAAATGTTACCAGGATCTCTGCCACAGTTCTTAGAGGACATGCAAGAAGATTGGTTTTTAAGTAATATGATTGCAATGAAAAAAGTATCTACAAAGTTAAATATTTTCCAGGGAGGGGGTAAGCAGAAAAAAGATCTGGGGCAGGAAAATATATTACGAGTGGAATTTTAAGTGCATCTTATAATAAGAATCATTGTTTTTCTACATGTATTCTCCGTACTGATTTCTGAAAGTACTTACCATTTTTGGGTTGTTCACCAGCCACATTCTAGGTACTTTATAGTTCTACAAATCATTTTCTGTCCTATGCATGTTTGAGCAGAAAAAGGGTGAATCCGATACTAGCATAGTTTATTCTTTAAAAAAAAAAAAAAAACAAAACAAAAAAAAACCCCAAAAAACAAGATGAAAGGAGAATAAGCACAAGTTAGTAAAATGGAATAATATGGACCCAGTGAAAAGCGCTATACAAAGGCAGCTTTGCAGGGGAACATTAAATATTTGGTGAAGGTTAGTTTGCACTGCTAACACTGAAGGCATGGAAATTGCTGGGTTTTTTGCAAACGAATCTGACCGAACCACAGCAATTTTGGAGGCATCCAAATGAGCCTTCCAACACTCACATTCAGAGCGCAGAGAGGCAATGAAGAGTAGCTCTGAAGCACGCAACATGGCACACTACCACAAACGAACCGCCAGTCTGTGAGAGATGTATAGTAACTATGAGAAAATTGAATTGCAAGGGACACGGCTGCTAGAAATCCCTAGCGCATTCTGCCCACAGCACAGTCATGCAACCAATTATATACTTTGGTTGTAAAATTTAGAGATGAGCATGTTTTTTCCTGTAGTTATATTACAGAAAAGCTACAAGGGAGCAGCAGCTGTGAGGGAGCTGAGCAGAGACTCTCTGCAGGAATAGCTGGGGCTCCACAGGAAGCACTTAGTGCTGCTGAGGCTTCATAAATGATAACAAATGCGTTGTTCTCCCATTTTAGATACTGATAAAACCAGCTTTTTAATGACCAGACTGATATGGACTGTATCCCATGTGAATACGCATTAAAACATCTTGAAATTTCAATTTTTAGCTGCTCAGTTATCACTGAGCTAATTACAGAAAAGCTTCTAAAGCTTCGTGCCCGTATTTCTGCATTATCCAAAGTCTAGCAAAACTCTGTTTCCAAACAAAAACTCATGCATAAGGAGTGCTATCATTGTAAAGGTTACTGATGCGCCATAAAAACCAACTTATGCTCTATATAAATTATACACTGTATAAGATCCTGAATCAAACCACCTGCTCTGATAACCTCATTTTAAACCGTGAGAAAATTGACATCCAAACCCAGACACTGATCCACAAACCCACAGGAATGCTCAGTGGTGTAAAAAGCCTTAGAAGATTGCCATACCCAGAATAAGATAACGTGCCTAGGGCTAACCATTGATTTGAACTATTAAGTACCATGACTGTGGCAGCTACCCGGGAACCGCTTGTGCTGGACGAGGAATCTTTCCCTGAGGGTGTGTTGGATGCCAAAATCTGTGCACACACATGCCTGTCCCCGCATCCCATTCATATTTTGCATTTGTAAATTTTTGTGATTCAAAGAGGCCAAAAGTCAGTGCTAGTTTGGATAAGCCCCCTTTTGGAAATTTATATATATATATATAATGTCTTCGTATATGGGGTTTAAGTTTCCTGGTCTGAAACATTTTTTCCTCCTTGAGAACAAATGTGGCCGTAAATCCTACACAGGCTAATACTGCATATTCCACAGCTGAAGATTGCCACAAATCCCAAAGGCCATGCAATCTGCCAGATTACAGATAAAGAACAGGACATTTTGCCATAACGTGTGTTTTTAACGGTGCAGGACGGATATCCGCTGTGCACGAGCTGAACACGGGGTGAGGGTGTGGTCATTTTTTTTTAATTGTGAAGATGCTGACGATCCTGGCTTTTAAAATACACATTTTAAGCTGTTCTGAGTATTTGGTCTCCTAAAATTCAAGCATTTGAAAATCCTAAAAGTCTGTCCAATGATCCCTCATAGCCCCCAGGTCACTGCTATGTCATAAAGATCCTGATCAACCTTACTTGACACCCCAACCCGGTCCTGCTCAGGGGCCCATTTTGGCTCAGCTCAGGGTCCCTGGCCCTTGCCATGTCTGGCATGCTCTCTGGCAAGGAAGAGACCAAGAGAGATTTCAGGGTGAAGCTGAAACTTGACTTCATGAGTGATCTAGGACAGAAAGACAAGCTTCACACCCCTTAAACTTGCTTGAGTGCTGGGCAGGTGACCCAGCACCCAGGCAGTTCAGGACATCTGTGCAAGCTGAGTGCTAGAAGTTTAAATAAAACTTGAGTTGCATGGTAAGCTCGAGTTTTTGTACAGCATACTGCTCCTCTGGTGCCCATCAAGTAGCAGGAACTCGTTGCAGGAAAACAAGTTAAAATTGTTGGCGAGAATGAACAGAAGACAGCAGGGAAACAAGTAAAGTTAGCTATGGAAAATATGAAAGATCAATACCATTAGCTGGACATGCACAAAACTGACCTATAACGCCAAGATAACTTTTACACACCCGTCACCACACCTGGGTTTGTACTCACAGGTTTGCTTTAGACCAAACTGTGCTTGGGAATAACATATTTTGAGAGCCGTCTCGAACATTTTGCACTATANTACCATTAGCTGGAGATGCACAAAACTGACCTATAACGCCAAGATAACTTTTACACACCCGTCACCACACCTGGGTTTGTACTCACAGGTTTGCTTTAGACCAAACTGTGCTTGGGAATAACATATTTTGAGAGCCGTCTCGAACATTTTGCACTATACTAGAGAAGCCCGCAACCACGGATCATTGGAAGTGCTGCAAAACCTGTTGTATTCTGAAGGTCCATGTAGCGATGTGATCAACAAACTGGAAAAGCCTACTCCCGTTCTGGATGCAGAGGGCTAGCAGCAAAAATTTGGCACCCTTGACCTCCCAAGTCCAGAGAAAGAGCAGAGGAGACAAATCAGTGGTGCACGTGCTGCTGTGCTGGAGAAAGGCAAGTCCCAGGAGCCTGTGAGTGAGAATCTCCTTCCTGCTTCTCTTCTCGCCCATGACAAACCCAGAAGTAGAAAAGAGACTGCTAGAAAAATTCTACTTCATGTGTAGCCAGTGTGATAGGGATGCACGTGGCCCATGCGACAGGTGGTGTCACAGGTAGCATCACAAGGGGTGACAACACCAGGGTATCATCACACATGGGTACCGTCCTACCCAACATGTGGGACAGCTCTGCATGAGCCCTGATCCTCTAAGGAATCCCCTTGCCAGCCCAAACACACAGAATCCTGACAGTAAACATGCACATCCTGGGTCCCAGAGTGATGTATTACTCTGCTTTGTTCAGGTGTCATGCAGCTCAACTTCAGCAAACACATCTTTGCTGTGTCCAATATCCTGTAGCTTTAAAGAACAGGTCAGATGATTCACTTGCTCTAATTCGCTTGTATTTATACTGAGTTTTATTTCTAAGGAACCTATTAAGAGACGTTGGGTACAGTTTCTCTTATCATTAAGTGTCCAGCCAAGCAGAGAAGCACAGTTGTTTGCATTTTCCTAAATACCTAAACCTTGTTTTAGCCTATATCTCCACTTTGAGATCCAAACGGTCACCTGCATTCCTCCTATAAAAAGTACTCTGCTTAAGAGGACTTTCTGTAACTTTCTGCTATTGATACACGAATATGACTACTTCCAATATTAAGGCCGGCCAACACCAAAAATTTTTGAAAAAATGAATTGGGTGTTTGGCTTTGAGAGCCTGAAAACAAACATGGAAATACCATGCACCCTGTTACTTTTCTCTGAAGTCATTAAAAGAACCCTAAGGTTATCCTCATGTAATTTATGGCAGCGGCCGTTGCACTCTGGGGATTAACAGGGCAACCCCAGCACATGGGAAGAGCCTGGCTGCACTTCTCAGGTTAGGGAAACACATGCTCAGCTCATCGCCTCCCCCTCACGCCATTCAACAGCCAGCTATGAGGACCTCATAGACCAGAAGTGGTAAGAATGAAAGTGCTTCCATCACATGACACTCAGACACCAATTTAAAATTAGATGTATTAGTAGATATGAAAATATAGGAAGCCCGAGAGCTTCGGATTTCTGGACGCCTCACACTAAAACCATCAATCGATTTGAAAACCTAATAAAATTCATAAAGGAATCTAATTATCTATTGACCCTATTCTATTGACCCTGTAAAACAAGATGAAGAAAAAAAACAGATAAAGTAAAACTGCCGTCTTGTATTTACTGATCCATTTCAGGTTGCTGGTTGTACACACTAAATTAATATTTTCCTCGTGAAGATAGCTGGAATATTTATTTGGGATACCAAGGAATGCAATCATTATTTTAAAACAGTAGTGAAAGCCATGCCAGCATAGGGAGGTTTTATTTATTACCCACAAATTCTAAGTAAACTTGCATATGTACACACACACTTAGTGTGTATATCTATAAGCATATATGTTTATATAGGTATATGCTTACATATCTGTTCATATATTTATATACTCACACAAACGCACGTGTGTCTATATAAACATGCAGTTTTGGTATGTTCTTGTGGTTTATCAAATACGTAAGAGAAGTTTATCCAGCTTCTCCTAATCACAGCTTATGTCAAACTTTTGACACGGAGGTCATTATTAATGTTTATTTTCTGCAGTCCCAGAGGGGAGAAATACTAGGTTTCATCAGGGTTTTCAATAAATTGTTAATTAAAATCTACAGCTTTGGGAAGTTCTTTCCTGACTGAAAAAACCAGCATTGGCCAGCTCTATTCTCAGAGGCTTTTGCACTGTATCATTGCCAGATCCTGCCTCTTCCTTAAAAAACAACTTTCAAGCGTGCTGAGCTACCACAGCTTCCATTAACTGCAACTGGAGCTGTCATTTCTCAGCACCATTAAAAAAAAAATCAGAATGTGTTTAGCTAGCTATTGATGAAGATTTAGATTGTTCCAGTTTGAGTTGTATGAAGGAAAGTTTTAAAGAAAAGTTGACGCGAAGGCACACGTAACTAACACCCAGCAGTTTCAACAATCTTCTTTGACTGGTCTTTTTATTATTTGAATCTTGTCTACTCTTTAACCACAAAGCAGAGCTACATTAACTAACTGAAAATATCGAATGACCGTGTCTGAAAGTACTAAAATTGTATTAAAAAACCCAAACTATCTGAAATACACATTACACCTTAGGTCATTCAGAAGTAAGTTTTCATATTTAGAAAGCACTAACAAGAATTCCCGTTGTTCTTAAGTATGGGATGTTTCTTCAAAAAATATTCTCTACCTAGAAACTCACATTTTAGCTGAGCGGCAGGCATTTTGATGTCACTTACACGAGTCAGCCAAATTTCTGAAGAAGATATTTTGCTAAAGAGTAAATCCTGTACAGAGGGGGAAGTTAGCTAAGCAAAAATAAATATTCAGCAATCATTAGCAAACCACTACACAGATAACACCATGGAAATTTTAAGCTGGAAGGAGATAGATTTATCACCTGCAAAGGCAGCAAGTGCTGGTGAAACCAGAAACTTCTGAGCTGCAATCAGCATCTCTCAGAACTTTCAGGAGTTTAGTCGGAAAAAGATGAGCTGGCATACACAGTGCCTTTTCATAGTATCCAAGTTGCCAATGCTTGAAAAATTGGACAGAAAATCTCCTCGGAAAACGGAAGGGTTTTTAGAAAAAAAAAAAACCTCAGTGAGGAAAACATGAAGACAGGATTTCCAGCAGTTTTTCAACTACTGTTGGCTGAACTCTTGAAGTGAAGAGGCAAGAATATGTAAACAAGTGAACAGTTCAAACTTCTGGAAGTATCATTAAAATGAAACTGGGTTTTCTTCAGACAGTAGTGCTATTTGAATTACCTTCTCAATTAGCTGAGCCTTCTTGTCATGTTTTGCTGTTTCTCTGTGTTTAGGAACTCAAGGACAGTCCAATCCTAACAATGTCCACAAGAAAAGGCCCTGTTATGTACCAGCATTTGGGTACCACTCTCCCATATATGAAGTGGTAAATTAGAGTCAGTTATTTAATCCCCTTCCTCTTCTGTATTTTTGCTGCCTTATCTTCTACAAGGCAAACATCAGTACGTTTCTACTTGGCTTGGGTGTTGACAGATTTAAATTCAAAGACAGGTTTCTCATGAAATGGTAAGAGACATCATTTGATCTCTAGGTATAGATAGCTAATGTAATTCAATCATCCTAGAAAAGAAAGTACTATGCAGCTACCATAAAGAAACATCTAGTGTGCTTTAAAAATGTGAGTACTTTTGTTTTCTCTTGTTTTCTTATCGACACTACGCTTTTTTCCATTTGCCTAAACATTAAAGCCACTTCATCGCTTCAAACAAAGAAAGAATAAAATTAACTTAGAAATCAGCAGCTTTTAGGCTCTGAGTGGCCCATCTGAAAGTAAACCAAAGGAAAATGTTGCAAACCCGGAAGTGACCCCAAGCAAACCAAACAGTTCAATGTAGGTGTGTGGTGGGTTGACCTTGCCAGGTGCCCGCCTCTCCTCAACCGGACGAGGGAGGAGAAAATACGGCAAAAGCCTCATGTGTCGAGGTAAGGACTGGGAGATCACTCTCCAATCACCATCATGGGCAAAACAGACTTGACTTGGGGAAGTTAATTTAATTTATTGCCGATTAACAACAGAGTAGGAGAATGAGAAATAGGAACAAATCTAAAAATGGGTTCTTCCTCACCGCTCCCTTCTTCCTGGGCTCAGCTTCACGCCCCACTTCTCTATCTCTGCTGGAGAGCAGCTCTGTGGAGAAGGACCTGGGAGTGCTGGTGGACAACAGGCTCACCATGAGCCAGCAGTGTGCCCTTGCGGCCAGGAAGGCCAATGGCATCCTGGGGTGCATTAAGAAGAGTGTGGCCAGCAGGTCGAGGGAGGTGATCCTCCCCCTCTACTCTGCCCTGGTGAGGCCGCATCTGGAGTACTGTGTGCAGTTCTGGGCNCTCTCTTCCCCTGCTCCAGCATGGGTCCCCTCCATCAGGGTGCAGTCATTCAGGAACAGACTGGTCCAGCGTGGGTCCCCCCCGGGGTCACAAGCCTGGCAAGCAAACGTGCTCCAGCCTGGGCTTCTCTCTCCACAGGGCCACAGGTCCTGCCAGGAGCCTGCTCCAGCACAGGCTTCCCATGGGGTCACAGCCTCC
>VZSC01019433.1:62439-81636 GCA_013398225.1 Steatornis caripensis
GCCCTCCTCCTTCACTGGCCTTGGTGGCTGCAGAGTTGTTTCTCTCACATTCTCACTCCTCTCTTCCAGCTGCTGTTGTGCAGCAGTTTTTGCCCCGTTTCTTCAGTACATTATCGTAGAGGGGCTACCACTCCACCATAAGACCAGGCTATGAGTAGATGCAAAGACTGAACTCCCTGTCTTGCTTTGCATCTCTATTAAAGACAGAACCCAAGCATCTTTGGTATTTCTGGGCACATTTTCATTTCCAGGTCTTTTAAGAGCTTTAGTTCTGAACTTGGCTCTTGCCAGTGCTTTTCATGAACACCAAATTTACCTGATTTCATTTTTCCTTTTAATTAAGAGGTAATGCTTGACATGCTTTCACAACATAAAACTTACTAACTACAATACAGTGATTTATCTTGGACCATAACACTTGTCACCAAAACTTATTAACATCACTATCTGGAAGCCAATTCCTCAGGTTGTTAAGAAGGACAATAACCTGGAAATTAAAGCACAGTCAGATATGCTAAGTAAATTATTCCAGAATAGAATACATGAATCAAAAATATATAATTAACTGTAAGTGCAATAGAACTAATTACTGAAAATCCTAAGGATACAATTATTTTTAAAAGGCAGTAAAAAAGTAGAGGGAAGAGCAAATTTAATTTTGCTAGAGGTTATTCTCTTTGAAAATATGAAAATCAGTATTTTTTAAGCGTGCTGTACCCTGACTGCTTTTGCTCAGGATTTGTGCCAAATGCTGCTTACAGCTGAGCCAGTTGGGGATAGACACCTCCCCGTGCGGCTCAAACACTTATAATCTGTCATTCCCTCAAGTGCTGGGGGCTTCGTCTTCTTGCCCCTTGTATTAACATGCAAAAACAAAATGGGAGGTTAGCTCTACNCCTGCCTGCTGGTCCTCCCCAGGCTGCAGGTGGATTCTGCTCCCCCGGGGCCCTCCACGGCAGCAGGGACACAGCCTGCCTCGCCATGGCCTGCACGGGAATCTCTGCTCCAGCGCCTGGAGCACCTCCTTGCCCTCCTCCTTCACTGGCCTTGGTGGCTGCAGAGTTGTTTCTCTCACATTCTCACTCCTCTCTTCCAGCTGCTGTTGTGCAGCAGTTTTTGCCCCGTTTCTTCAGTACATTATCGTAGAGGGGCTACCACTCCACCATAAGACCAGGCTATGAGTAGATGCAAAGACTGAACTCCCTGTCTTGCTTTGCATCTCTATTAAAGACAGAACCCAAGCATCTTTGGTATTTCTGGGCACATTTTCATTTCCAGGTCTTTTAAGAGCTTTAGTTCTGAACTTGGCTCTTGCCAGTGCTTTTCATGAACACCAAATTTACCTGATTTCATTTTTCCTTTTAATTAAGAGGTAATGCTTGACATGCTTTCACAACATAAAACTTACTAACTACAATACAGTGATTTATCTTGGACCATAACACTTGTCACCAAAACTTATTAACATCACTATCTGGAAGCCAATTCCTCAGGTTGTTAAGAAGGACAATAACCTGGAAATTAAAGCACAGTCAGATATGCTAAGTAAATTATTCCAGAATAGAATACATGAATCAAAAATATATAATTAACTGTAAGTGCAATAGAACTAATTACTGAAAATCCTAAGGATACAATTATTTTTAAAAGGCAGTAAAAAAGTAGAGGGAAGAGCAAATTTAATTTTGCTAGAGGTTATTCTCTTTGAAAATATGAAAATCAGTATTTTTTAAGCGTGCTGTACCCTGACTGCTTTTGCTCAGGATTTGTGCCAAATGCTGCTTACAGCTGAGCCAGTTGGGGATAGACACCTCCCCGTGCGGCTCAAACACTTATAATCTGTCATTCCCTCAAGTGCTGGGGGCTTCGTCTTCTTGCCCCTTGTATTAACATGCAAAAACAAAATGGGAGGTTAGCTCTACCATGCCAATAGCATAGCAGATTTCTGGTGGAAAGTCTATGGCAGTATTCAAGAAACTCAATTTGCCTTATTTAGATCCCCAGTTAAGCACTATATCTAGTTCTGGGACAGTTTCCCTGTTTGTTTGGGATTGGCTTTTTGGTTGGTTGGGTTTGGTTTTGTTTTGTTTTGTTTTTTATTTTATTTCTTACATACTATAGTCAGCCATGACTGAGGGGAAATAAAAGATACTATTCATAAAACTATAATTCATTATCATTCTTATAAGTGGTAATCACTTCATCAAAAG
This sequence comes from Steatornis caripensis, assembly GCA_013398225.1. Classification (NCBI taxonomy): domain Eukaryota; kingdom Metazoa; phylum Chordata; class Aves; order Caprimulgiformes; family Steatornithidae; genus Steatornis; species Steatornis caripensis. Next base: position 64,650 of record VZSC01019433.1, read on the forward strand.
AAGAGTACCAGAATCAGCGCTGAAATCTGCGATTTAAGAATGTATGGGTAGATGTTGAACAGTTGGAGCCTTGCCAAAACTGTCTCCTCAATCAAGTCTTCCTGTATGCACACAGCAATCACACAGAAACCAGAAACCAAAGGAATCAATATTAAGTTGAAGCCTTAGTTCATTCCTGCAGTTGGCGTCATGAAGTGAACTCTTTTTATTCTTTCCACTTCCAACATGTTTTAATAGTAATGAATACTAATGCAATATCACTCGATGGGATTTTTTTTTAAGTGATACAGAGCACTTTAAAGGATTTTTTTTCCCCTCCACCAAGTGTAATGATATTTTAATTATGTAGTTCTAAATGCTCAAGAACTTTAATGAGGAATTTGATAGACTAATTGAATGAGATGCAGCCAAATATAAAAATTTAAATAGATGCTCCACACACTTTATGATTCCTGGCAAAGGTGCCTGGAAAACGTGTTGACCCGTTTACACATCGCCCTGGGCATTTCACTTCACTGCTTCATGTTCTACATCAACAATCCATATGACGGCAAAGAAAAAAAAGGATATTAATTTGCAGCTGCAATGTCACTATTTTCATCTCAGCGTTAATAGTACACAAGCAACGATTCTGTATATTGAGGTGAGATGTTCTATTAAAGAACAAGATAGGTATAAAGAGAACAGAACTAGTTAACTCACATGAACAGCCGAGAGCAAATCTTGGGGGGAACACTACAAATTCAGAAGAGACAAAGAGCTCCCCCGCCCCCCCCAATCAGGACTCTTAATGTGTACTTTATAGAATACAAGTCTTTAAGGAGGTTTATTTAAAGTTACCCATCTCATTTACAGCAGCTTCATAAGATAACAATAACTTCGGAGAAACTACCGTAACGACAAGAGATTAAAGTTTCTGTGAAAGAAAAATCAGGGTCAGAATCCCTGAATGTCTTGGGTTGCAAATTTACTCCATAAAACCCCCAGCTTTTAAAAGCCAGCACAGTAATAGGCATCTGAAGGCTGGAAGTCCTGTTTTTAACCATTTAGCTCAGACTGCAGACGACAAAAGGACAAGCTCCTTTAATGAGTTCATCAGTGGCTTAAGACAGTCACTGCCGCAGGAATGATGTGTCCGTCTCCCTGGCAATTCAACTCGCTCCTCCACTGTCAGTTTAAGATGGAACTTTGTCTGTTGCTTCCTACTGAGAGCGCTGTGCTGATCACGAAAGAGCAACTGTTAAATGCCACTAAAGCCATCCTTACCATTTAATATTCCTTATTATGCATTATTACAACAATGCACCTCATTGAAGTGCACTGCTTATTAAATATGAATATTTAACTACCTATATATTTGCTAAGTTACCATTTCATTCTAAATCTTCAGAAACTACAGGGCACAAACTGATGGTCTTCTGTTTATTTAGATATGCTCATTTATTCTTGAGCAAACGTTGTTCTGCATTTTATAAGTTCACCTGCCAAGGACAGGTATTTCATGCTACTTTTAAGGTCATTTTCATTTCAGATTTCTTCCAATGCAGGTCCATTAACTTCAAAAAATGCACTGTAACATTTAGAACAATTTTGCCTTCCTGAAAGTAACTCAGCAAAACAGACCACAGGGTATCACGTAAGCCAGGCTCAATTGATGAAAGATGCCAGAATTTCTGATTTTGATGGAGAAGGTGAAGAGCGAGGATATACGCCTTCTGCAACACCAGGTCTGTCCACGAGCACTGGTGCTCAGGAAGCCCAGCAGCGCTGTGTCCAGGGAAACTTCAGCTTCAGCCTTCATCCCATGCAGGTGTCCCAAGTTACTCTGTCTTTCTGTTGCCACACAGAGTGACCTCTGGACTTCTGCACCTCCATCGTATCAGTCTGATACGATCTATACAAGATTCAACAGCTCTATGAGGAATGGCAAAATCACACGTAGGGAGAGGGGAGCAGGATGCTGAAAGACTCCTACAACTCACAGTAAAACAAAGGCAAAGCATTTCTATATACGGCATCAAGACATTCCATAAACTGTTGCCCATCACCTCTCAGCTGCTTCCAGATGCAACCCAGCCAGCAGGACAGCTGTAATAAGCACTTGATCAGACTTCAGTACTTTTTAGGACAAACAACTGACTGAACACTGATGAATAGCTAGGTTGTCATTAAATCGCTAATAAGACTGATGTTAACTTCCCAATACCTACGTTGCCTCAGACAGGATCCTGCATCTCCCAGAGCAACCAGAGGCAGCTGCTACAGATTCAGGAGATCCTATAATGGATGATTATGGAATAACTCACTTTCTGGGGAAGGTTTCTTTCCAATTTGCAGGTACTGAGAGGATTGGCAACAGGCAGAGCTATGAGCATACACTATCACGCCCGTGGACATTCAATAGCCATATAAATATCTGGTCAATGAACTCCATTAAGAGCTTACTATTTCGTGGCAATGAGTTCTATAGATTAATTCTGCTTGTGGTAGAAAACAGATACAATTAATTTGTAACCTAGCAATGTGAATCAAGTTGCTTTTGCTGGCACTATATTTAACCTGCATTGCTAATTTGTATGCGTCTTCTTCTCTGTTTACTTTTGTTTATAAATTGTCCAGAAAACCACTAGCAGTACCTAAATAATTGTACTGCTAATGATAATTAGTTGTACACTGGGTCATACTGCTAAGTTCACTGAGTAATAAGTATGATAGCAATAGCCGAAAGAAAATGATACAGATAAATTATACTTTTGGAACTTAAAGATTCTTATTAGATAGCCTGAAATAGCACTTTCATTTTTTAAGGCCATTGCAAGTGTTCTGCAGCTGGTTGGTAGACAGTATGAGGGTTTGTTATGTTAAAAAAATAATTATCTTATGATTCATGTAAAAACATGATGACTGAGTGAAATACTGTAGGATGACAGTTTATTTTTATTATAAAACTCCTGAGGATCACTGGCTCGAAGAGTCATCAGCATATTTTTAGGAAGAAATATGTTGTGTGCATCTGTCTTCATACACCTAACCACATCTCTGCTAAAAAACCAAAATGTTGGAAGTCTAACACCTTAGGCAATTCTAACCTTGGTACATGTGTAAACCTGAGAATCATCTACTGAAGTGATACACAAGTTGTCTTGTAGAACCCCTTCTCCATAGGTGTGACCTTTCTTCCATGAACAGTCATTTGTCTTAAATGACAAGTTATGACACACCTACAGCTTGACTAACGTGCTCCAAAACACAGTGCATGCTCCTGTGACTAGTGGCACTAACGCAGAAGCTTATGCAAAGAAGCTAACGTTACATCCTAAATCATAGTGTCTACTCAACTTGAACTGCAGGTGTTCAAACCCATGGCATTTGGTCAACCCACAAGAATTAAGAGCCCAAAATGATGCTCAGATCCATATACGCAGATTACTTTTGTTACAAAATTTGTATCTCAGGCTGATGGTCGCACGGTATGTCTCCACTGAATGCGGATTCATGCTAGTGAAACTCGTTATAATGATCTGCAGGAATCTGTGCTTTTGATTGCAGAGGTTACAGTAAGACTTGCACCTGAATTGCAAACACAGTTCTAAGCTTTCCTGAAGACTGAAAATGTTTGAATTCAGAATCAAATTTTGTGGCTGAGCCCAATGTTTACAAAGGGTTGCGTACATCACAAACACTGACAAAAGTGATATTAAGGAAATTTTTTTGAATAATTAATTCAAAGAGGGGAAAAAATAATTTATAGGCACTGGAAAATTGTGTCCAGTAAGAAATACATTATGAAAAAGGGTTGTCATGGATAACTATTGAAGATCCCTATTGATTCATTCTGTCCAGTGACCAAATTCTTCCAGGAGAATCTCTCATTATTGTGCATTCTTAAGTGTCACAATGGCATTCCAAATTCTTGTGGATTTTTGCTGCAAGAAAAACATTTCCTGTACAACACTAAAAAGAGTCACAGCGCCTTCGTGCTATATTCTAAGGATCCGCAGGGCTGAAGACACACCTGGTTCCTGCTCCATCTGGTGGAAAGTGGTCCTGCACTTTTGCATCGACCTCACACTTTTAAGGAACATGGAGATAAAGTATGTCCAACCATCCTACACCTCCTGAATTTCACGTTAAACTGAGAAAGCAGTGCTGAAGAAAATAAAAGGCATGAGCCTGACTTGGCCTGACAAAACCACAGAAACTGAAAAGCAAAGCTGTGCATACAGTTCAGCATGTGTTGTGCACAGACAGATCAACCTACTCTACTGAGGAGCTGAAATAAGTACAGAGAATGTACCAAGAAAAAAAAAGGATCAAGATCATGCCATCAACAGCTATATGGAAATTCCCAGTGATGTTCAGACGTTTATTTTTAACTGATAGATGTACTTTGCTGAGAAATTCCCTAACTTGAGTTAGACACTCTAATCCCTTGCCTCTGGCATGTTCAGAAACCCCTAAGAATCAGTGCTGATCCATTTCTGAGCAGGTGTAGAGATATCTTGTACTGAAGTAAAATGTGGTAACAATTCTTATTACTGATACTACAAGAAAGATGAAAACCTTAGTTCAACATAGAATTGCTTTGCATTTTTCCAGTTCTAATTTCTTGATGCCTTTCTTCCAGTAAAAAAAATGCACATTTTTCGTGCCTGTGAGTTTCTGTGTGTATGGATGTATATAAATATAAGTAAGCATGTATGTACTTACTAATTAGGCTGAAATAGGGATCTCAAACTGGATGATGCTGGATGTTACCAAATATGATTATTTCTAGGAAGTCAAATGCTGGCAGTTATGCTTTTTACCTTTAAAATACTCCAGGGTTTGATTATTTTATGATAATCACAATCCCTGCCATGCCTTATTACACAACTAGTCATTTCAGACTGTGAAACTGGAGGAACGTGACCTATAAAGTCTATCTAGAGCAGCAGTTTTCTTCCTTGGTGATTTTGCTGTCAACATTGCATTAATCTATGTCTATTTTTGAGCAAGACACAAACAGCACATTATCATGGAGAAGAAACAAATGTTAATGAAGCACACAAATCAGCTTGTGTTTCTGAACGTAGGATTTCAGGACAGAAAAGATCAATAGCTAGAGTGCTGGTCTCTTCGCTCACCCACGAACCAAATCTTGGCAAGAAGAAAGGGCCATCTTCTGGAACCACTTCACCTTAAAGTTCTGTTAAATAAATAAGCATAAATAAACCACAATATTATTATTCAAGAAGTAAAGAGGAACTGGTATGTCAGCCAGTAAGTAAATAATGGTAAATTTATAATAAGGGCATTCTTATATGATCTGATGAAGAGCAGTATGTTGGCAGCCTTTCTGGAGAGCATTAGGACAGGATTCACCTGATGAAGACACAAACATTGCACGGGTACCAGGGTGAGGTGGTGGTGTTACAGTCCACTTGAGTATATTCACAGACTGATTAGAATGTTTGCTTGACATTCTCACCTTATCATTCACTCCAAAATGTCAACAGCCACTTATGAAACAAAGACTTAAGAAACGGTGGTTAAAAAAGTTTACTTCAAACATGTCAGATTAAACATACTTGTATTGACACTAAGTGAGGAAACAAAGGGTCTTCATGGCTTCATTACAATCCAAAACTGCCACCTGACTGACATTGTTAAAGCTTTTCCCTTAAAATCCAAGTTGCACCTTTTTGCATAGCATTTATACCTCAACCAGGTAAGTGCTGAGCAGATTTTACTACAAAGGAAGTAGCAGAAATTGCTAGACAAACTGATTCGAGAAATACTTTTTTCCATAAACAGTTCAGAATTTCTGAGCATCTTCATTATGGTGACCACTTCTCAAGTTACATCCACTTTGTGGACGTGGTGCCAGTTGTACTGCTCTGTGTATTGCCAGCTTGTCCTTATGCTCTACACAGTATTAGGACTTCCACATATCTGTATTTGCTGTGTTGTAATATAAAAAGCCCAACTGTGCATTTTACATACAGAGATGATCTATAATTATCTGTAATCATTTGCCATAGCAGGATCATGGCGCAATTATCCTACACTAGCATTTCTTCATAAACGTGAAGTGTGGGGAAATAACTGTGGATGGAATACAAGAACATCCTACCGCAACGGGCTGGAAAGCTGGCCCGATATTGCTGCAGTGCCCTTCCACGTGCTGCCAGAGGTACCCCGGCCACTCCGTAGGCGTCCAAGCAGCTGCTCTGTGCTCATTAATGGGCTCTCCTGCTATGCAAGGTGAACACCCTGAGAAACTGTATACTAAATACTACGTCAACCTTAACTATTAAAATCAGAGTTGACGTGCAATGCGATATATAAGCAGTCTGATAGGCGATTATGTAGAATATGTACTTGGGTATGGCTAGTAGACATTCAACAAACACTCTGGAACTTTCAAGGGTATTTGTTCTAGCTACACTTTCTTTCTTTGTAGAAAATATCTCAGAGAGTTCCTTCAAGTCAAAACAGAAATACAAAGCTCGCTGGTACTAGCACACTTCACCGTCTGGCCTTACTGTAGGCTCTGTATTTTCTATAAGTGTCCCTCCTGCAGAACATCCAAGCAAACATCCTACTTTTCTATGTCGCAAAGGATAAAGCTGTGATGTTATCATCCTGGGTTTCCATAAATTATCTCTGCTGTATCTTGCTACTTCATTTTCCTCCTACATAAGAGCAATATATTCATGGAACCACCCAATTACTCTATTTCTTTCCAATATCCCTCTATACATTTGGCCTTAAAAAAACAAACAACCTTGAGAGAGTTAAAAATGCAGCTCTTCAGTGCCTTAGCCAAAATCTGATTTGTAATAGTCTGTTCTGTATTGCAGCTGCACCATAGAAACCCAATATTTTGTTGCAAGTTATGTTTGCCCATAGTTACAGTGTGAATCGCTCCTCTCTTGAAAGTACGAATAAATCTTTGCAGTAATGCACTGTGTCAGGGGGGTAAGGAGCCGCTGTGACATTTTGTTTCCTATTTATTTCAAAAAACAATTAGGGCCCTTAAGGTGAGTATTACATTCTGCTCTCTAAGTTTCTGCAATTTATCCAGGAACTCCTTGCTTCAGAAATGAAAATTTGACTCTTTCCAGTCCCAGCACTGCTATATCCTGGGTGATACAGTGAATATCTAATGAAGTAAAAACACTAGACCCTGCAAATATAGATATGTACATACCTGATAAATGGCCTAGTATAGTCTAAACAAAACACTGCTAGCAAAACTCAGGTGAAAATGGAATATTTCAGCATGGTATGCATTTGTAATACCCTTGAGACAATTATGCTATATCTTCTATTTCTGTACAAGTCCCTAGCTGCTGAGATAGGCGAGTGAGACAAGACTTAACCTGGGCTTCTAGCATTTCATTTCTGACATCGACATCTAGGAGTTTTCTGGACCTGAAATTTGGGAAAAACAGGCACTTTGAAAAAAAAAAAAATCACACCTTACTGCTTGNCTATTTCTGTACAAGTCCCTAGCCGCTGAGATAGGCGAGTGAGACAAGACTTAACCTGGGCTTCTAGCATTTCATTTCTGACATCGACATCTAGGAGTTTTCTGGACCTGAAATTTGGGAAAAACAGGCACTTTGAAAAAAAAAAAAATCACACCTTACTGCTTGTAACAGAAACTCAGTACATCTTATTAATAAAATAAAATTAAAACCAGAGCTATCTTAAGCTTGGTTTCTAGGTGATGACTTGGTCATGAAAGAATAAGAGGAACAATCGAATTTTACCAGGTTTATCCTGTAACTTCTCAGGTACTTAGCAGAACGCCGTGTCTGAGGTTAAGTATGCCTGTTTTAACGATTTCAATCCTCCAACAACTTCTGGATGTACAAACTAAATTCAACCAAATCTGCCACACGAGTAAAGAGCTCAAAGATTTTAATTTCTTAAAAAAAAAAAAAGACAGCAACAAAAAAATCCCTAGAAACACACCAACAAAACCAAACAAGCCACACACACCCCCAGCCATCATCGAGATGGGGTACAGGAACCACTTGCAAGTGAGTGACCCCACAGAGAAGGCTGCATCTCAGTATCTTTTGTTCTTGGCCCATGAGGTGGGACAGCTGCACACCTGCTGCAAGTTTATATGCACTTGGTTTGGACCTGAACTATGATCTACCCCTCACCTTCACCACAATATAGGAGAGAACAGAAACTAATCTGATGGAAATTAGGGGATGCAGAACACGACTGGATATACTATGGGAAGGACCAAGTGGTGAAAGCCACAGAGGAGCACAAAATTTTTCCAAAAATAAGAGGAATAGGTATGACACAAATTTGTAGGAAGAAGGACATGTTAGTCACTCTGCTCGTGCAACAGTTTGTACGTGTATGCCTGTCCACTGTTGTACAAATTTTAGTCTTCAGATAATTGTTTACTTTTAACGCATTTGTTGGGACCTTTAATTTGCGCCGCGCGGAGTCTATAGACTGCTTCTGACTCCATTTCACTACCCTTAGAAGTGATTTTTCAACAGAAAGATTGCCAAACAATCTGCATTCATGAGGCTGTTGATAGTTTCGAAATCAATACTACTACAGTGAGCTATCTTCCCGTCTTGAAAGCTTGCAGCAGTTATGGTTGGAACTCCTTTTTTGAGATTAAAGCTGAAACTGGAAGTTGATGATCTTCAGCCAGCATAAATCATTACCTATACAACACTAGTGAAAAGTTTTATCTGCCAAGAATATCTCAGAGATTCTTTCTCAATTTCCACGCGGCTCCATTTTGCCAAGGTAAGGAATTTAGAGGCAAAGGCAATGGACCTTTCACTCTGATCTTCCATCAGATGTGAAATTACTGCTCCTGTTCCACTTAGGGAAGCATCATAAGGTAGCTTTATAGACAAAGGTGTGTAAGGACTCTCTTGCACGATATGAGCACCATTACTCACTAAAAGTCCCCAAATGCCATGTGAATCAATGCGTTTCTATTCGTTCTGTAACAGTTCATTCTGCAGATCGAATGCTGTTACTGCCGTAGGCAAAAACCTACCAAAATAACTGACTATCTGCAAAAAGGGGGACACATGGGGAGCATTTGAAGGTTAAGGTCCCTAAATATAAATCACAAGGCTTAGGTGAAGCTCTGCCAGCCATAACACAGTTGAATCTTCAAAAAGAAATCAGATTTTCCTTATTCCCTTCAAACTCTTGACAATTTCTCAGCAGTACTATTTAAGGTGCTCTACAGCACTAACTTCCACATAACACTGAGTGCTAGGGATGTCATAAAATACCTGTTCTATTGTTCAGTGCTAAAAAATGAGGCATTGATAGGATGAGCTGGTGATATTCCAACTGACTTTGAAGAGGTATTTCTTGCTATCAGCTTCAATCTCTGATTTTATAGATGCATTTAGGTAGACTTGGCAGTTCACCATCAACTAATGGAACAAGTTCATCCACTGTTTCAGTCAGAAGTTACTAAAGTGCAAGTATGAGTTAACACTGATTTCGGCGTTGGATGTGTAGGGCCTCAACTGTTTTTATCGTAGCTAGTGGAAATGTGTCTGCGAGGGGTTTACGCGCCACCTTTTTCTTTTGCTTTCCTAAGTACTGAAGAAGCCTGGCAACCTGTATGAGTGGTGTCTCCTAAACAACAGAAATTTAAGATCCTAATATTGTCCTAAAAAATGGGGGAAACTATGTGGAAGAGTCCAGCTAATTTCCACTGTGGGTCGCATACGACCTCCTCCAAACACCAGAGAGCTTGGGAAAACGTTAAGCTCTATTAATCCGTTTAAATCACATTCCCAGCCACTGTCTATCACATAACAGATGACATCCTCCCTTGATAGCACGCTACAGAAGAATACAGTATTTATAGTTACACATTATGTCCATTGTAAAAATGTTTAGAATACGCGGAATTTTTATTCTGTGCATTTAAAGCATTGAGTCTTACTGCTGCTTCGACTCTGGTGTCTGAGAAACCTGTCAAAAATACATTTCCAATTCTACTCCCCCTACTTCTAACAAAATCCAATAACATTTTAGTTATTGTATCCTAACTTAAATTGCTGCAAGGATACTAGTGCTTTTACAATTGACTACAATGGACTACAATGGACATTGTCCTCTGCGGCATCACAGCTCTGAATGCATTTCACATTGCCTTCGTAAGCGGTAATAGGTTTGGAAGTGACCTGCACATTTTCTCTGTATATCCCAATTTCTTTTAGTTACTTCATATCAGCACTCATTTGCATGGTAAGGCAGAGACGAGACAAGACATGCTGCTTTGCTTGTCTGGTTGGAGCTTTGTGCTTAGAACGTCGTTTAGCAGTTACACAGGTTGCCTACAGCATTTCAGCACCTTCCACTACCCTGACGCTGGCCCTTGTGCTGCTTTGGATCAATTACTCCAGTCAGTCAATAACCATTTTTGGACTGTTTCATTTTTGCATATAACACACTATCTAGCCTCCTAACGCATCATTTAAACTTTTTCTGAACTGACAAGTTCAAGGATTGTCTCATTTTCTCTTTTGATCCTCTTCACAACAGCAGACACATCCCACAGATACCAGAAAGGTAATTTTGTAGACTTTCCACAATCTCAGCAAATGTTTTGTCTACTGATTTAATACCAGCTGTTAAGCTATACAGCACGTTATAGGCTTTAGCCCTCGTTACACTCTGTAAAAGTGTCACCCGCTTCTCATCATTGATATAATTTGTTATAATACATTGTTCCAATTTCCTGACATAGGCTAGTTGTCTATTGAGCTATCAAACAACTACGCTTTCTCCAGTCCCCGAAAACTCCTTTCCATCCTTGCACAGTGCTTGTGATTCCCATGCAGACCCCAAGCTCTCTGTAACCCCTCTCTGCTGCTGTATTCCTGAATCAGACCTGCACGCACAGTTGCGGTGTTTTACCTCTCCATGTTAAAAGGAAATCACACAGACAATTGGATTCCAAAACTTGGTTTTAGTAATTCTAGACAAATATAGAATGACTAGACACATAGAGATGCTCCACAACAATCTAGTGTCTTTTACCAAGGAAATAAAACTGTTAGAAATCTCTAAGTTATTTAAAGGGGTACTAAAAAGAATAGCTTAAGTGGGCTTGAAAGAACATGCGAGCACTTATAAATCAAATTCAGTTTCATTCAGTGTCCGTAATTACTCTGAAAAACATAGGATTATATTCAAGAGTACTGTATTTGAGACACCAAGCACATACCCTCAGAAAACTTACAGATGACATCTGGCAAAAGCTGACTTGAAAAGCGGGTTCTGAAGGTTCAGATTGGTGCAACCTATCAGCAAGCAGGAATGTCTACATAGAAGAATCAGACCTTTCTGAACTGCATTGGAAATATGGCAGATGATCTTGGACGAAGGCTAGAAAAGTACTTACCACTTCATCAATAAGGACATTACCAGGAAACAAAATTGTATTTTTGAATTTTTCCCTTCCGTCCATGCAAGTCACCCTAATGATTTCTTTTAGAATGTATAAAAATATTCATAGAAAATTTGCTGAAACATGTACTGCTGAATCAGCTTGCTTAGAAATTACACTTTTACCCCATCCTCTTAAGTTTGTTAAAATGTTTTATTGTCAAAACAGTCATAATAAGAGCTTTAAGTTTAGATTTTATGTCAAAAATTAATCAATATTTTAGTTAAAAAAAACCCAAGACTGCTGCTTTCAGAGAATCTTAATGCTCAGCTTGTTTTGAAAACCAAGGCATAGGAATACTTAGAAATCTAAAATATTGATGCAGCCCTTTAAAAACGTCTCTTTTGAGGGCATCAGCTAAGTTTCAGTTTTAAGAAACTTGTTTTTACATAGGGTTTAGAGGTTCTCTGGCTACAAAAAGGAGTCATTCCTAGTAAATAAATTAGGTTTTTTAGAATACTTGTAAATCTGGGTTTAAAATCTGGGATTGACTTGGTGAACAAATGAGTACTGTAAATAATAGACTGTATATTTGAGTCTACTTAAGATGATGGGTCATTGAAGGCAAAAAATGAGTTTAAGATGTTAAGAAATTACTTCAAACCAGGAGATCTTTTTAGGCTGTAAAAATTTGTCTGGAGAAAAAATTAGGGTAAAAAGCTAAACAGATCAAGTTGTCAGAAGGATTATTAACTCCTTTCTGAGACCGAGAAATAAAGTCTAGAAAACACAGAGCGCATTAGCAGGGAAATTGTGAGCACGACACAACTAACATGCGTTTCCTTCTCCTAGTTTGACGAAGAGGGAAATTTTGAGATTAGGCAACAGCTTGTCTCAGCAGAAATGAAGTGTCTTATTGAAGGTCTGGTAAAGGAGCATTAGAGGACAGCAGAATGCAGTGACCTAGAAGTATTACGACGTGATCAATTAGAAATATAAAGAAAACATTTATTTATACTGAGGTTCACAAAAATAGCTCCCTCACCTCAGCTTGCATGCCAGAATAGTAGGAAGAAACTTTAGAAAATATGACACCATTCTCTTTTAGCAGAGGGCATCTACCCCTGCCCCACGCCAAGTTTCGAGGCTGCATAGACCCGGGAGGGCAATGCCAGTATTCAGTGCCACAAAGTCACAGGTTTGGAATAAACTTGTGTTTGCACTCACAGCTGCTGTACATTGCCCTGTCTCTTGGACTTGGGAGGAACTAAAAATGAAAAGCTTCCTTTGTTTCTACTCTAATAAATCTCTGCTTGCAGACTGTTAACAGAAAAGATGTTGTTGAGAACACCCTAAGACCATTTGCAAAGTTGGCAACTGTGGAATTAGGTTTTTTCCAGCAAAGAGTAGGCAGCGCCCAAAAAAATAAGATGACAAAAGTTCTCTTAACAGGAGTCCCAAGCTGTAGAACACCCAAGCATAGACCTACTGTCTTTGCCTAACATGCCTAAGGAAGATGAAAAATACTGGATTTCCTGAGACCTTTTAAAAAGGAGAAGTAGTCCACTGAACACCTGTCCAAAGACAGCTTCCTCCAAAGCTGAAATTCCAGAAGCTATCCACTTTTTTTCCATACTTCTGCCCACATTGAAGAGGAAATCTCTTTTCCTAACAAGCACAGTGAATTAAAAGAGAGAAAAATGGGACTTTGTCATTGCAGACACAGATCTTCACAGAACCAAAACATTGGTGGTTTGTTTTCTTTTTTTTTTTTTTTCAAACAGACTACAAATGATTAAGCAGAGGGAAGAAGAGAGGAATGTTTTCAAAGAAGGATCAGAGGGGAGAGAGCAAATGCAGTGCAAGGTAACCTTCAGGAAGAACTGGACTGAGGCCGACGAGCATTAACCGACTTCCCTTTTATTCTTCAGGATTAAAAAAAAAGCATCCACATCACACTGACATTGCTTCTCAGTGTATCAACCAAGGCACTTACCAGCCGATTCAACGTCACCTTAGAGATAAAAATGCTAAGGCTTGGACCAACAGCAGAAAAATTATTAATGAACATTTTGTCTTTGTACTGTCTTGATTAAAATGTTCAGCCCTTCTGTTCCATCCATACACCTGCAAATATTTCTGTGAATGGAAATTTTCTTCCCATAAATCATTCTGCAACCTGACTTGCACTTGTTTACCCAAAATTAAGTGAAGTGTCTATGTTTACTAGGAAGCATTGTACTTAAGTCACAATTATCCAGTTAGAAACCAGGAAGACCATCACACCAAGGGATACAGTCCCAGCCAGGTAGATACACACAAACAAAGCGGGAGGCATATGATGGAGTGCTTACAATTTACAGGTAACTCTCAGAAATTAAAAAGCTGTTTGTGGGTAATTGGAAAACAGAAAGAACAGAACACTTCTGTTGACTCACATAAAGGCAGAACATTTCAACTACCCTTCAGCTTCATTTTAGCACTGAGAAAACAACATTATACTATTTGCAATGGTTAGAATCCCTTACGTCCTGCAGATTGCAGCAAAATTTGCACTTGTCTGGGGAGAACTGTGGATGTCTCTGTCTTCCTGTATCTCCACCATTTCCTACCACTTTTGATTCTCCAGTCTGCAATGTCATCAGAAAACACTTTAGCTAAACAAGAACATCTTAGTATTTTTCTATTTTCTGTCGTTTACTGATCTTGCTTCTGGGCCATCATGGTTAATCTGTAATGGCAAACAATAACTGTGACATTTTAAGGCTTTAAGGTGAATTTGAAGATGGAAAATTACAAGAGATTATTTTAAAGATAAAATCCAAATCCTAGAAATTTATATTTAGCACCCATCATCTGTAATATTGAAATATAGGAAGGAGAAACTTCCATATAGCAAAACCTAACTTCCTGAATTCTTAATATAAAAATTAGTATTTTGATTCCCAGAGGTTAATATAACGTGGACTCTTGTTTACTGACATTTCAGTCCATTCTATCCACCCTTTTTTTCTAATGTAAAAAGAAATATTTAAGCTAGCAGTCACTGAACGAGACAAGAGCAAATATACCCGAGAAGGGAACAATAGAGAGAAACTATGACGTTTGTAAAGCGATTGGCTTGGGTAGGAGGGAAGTAAGGAAGGGATATAGACAGTGAGATCCATTTCACTTAAGCCTCACACAAAGGGCCCATAAAGGAAGGAAGGAATTACAAAGACACGGTTTATTGACCGCTCACCACTGAGCCAGAGTTTTCCTGTATAAATTCTTTTTTAGAAAGTTAATTAAAAAAGGGTTAGGGCCCTGATCTGAAAACCCTTTACTCACTAGCATAATCCTCATTCACACAAGGGATTCAATTGATTTCAGTGGACAAGGGATCACTCGTGTGGCTTAAGGTTTGCAGAACGGGACCCTGTGGTTTTGAGGCATTGAAAAATGGGAATGCTTTGAGACAGCAATATACACAGCCTAGGCACAGCTCAGCTTCAGTACAGGAGCAGTATGGAGCTCGCTGTGCTATTGGCTAACTTTAGTCACAGGAGACTTAATAAATAGATGGTAGCTACATTAAAAGTCCTCATGCATAAATATGAGACAGAGAAAGATCATTAAATAACTTAGGTTTCGGTTTAGTACCCAGAACATACATCAACATACCAAAGTAACCCCCATTGTCAAGAACACCTTTCACGTTCCTGTGTCGGCACTGGCCACGGCCCTGCCGAGCTCAGGGCTGAAAGCGCAAGTGTGGGACACTGCTGGGCACCGTACCACGTCTCGCTGCTGCAGAGGACAGAGACCGGTGGCATCAGCTTCGCATGAGCTCGCCATGAATGGCCATCGCACCAGGATCAGCGGCAGATACAGCTGATGCCCTCTACAAATAAACTCAGTCTTAAATTCAAATCTAATATCCTATTCGCATCTGCACTTTTTCTCTGCCCAGCCTGCTTCTTTTTTTTGCCTTGGCTGTCTGCCCCTTACAGATGCCAACTGTAAAACATACAAGAATTTTATAAGTCTCAAGCAAATCTTTGATACGTAGAAAAGTAGCATGCAAGAACGAAGTTAGGGCGGTAGTGTAACATGCACGTAACATACTACATCTCCCATCTTCTGTTTGTTTGAACTCACAACCTTGTTTTAAGAGTTTTGCAGTGCATTTCTAATTCCTTATGCACGCTTCAAAGTAACTTTGCTTTTGAATGTATAGCAGGGTCCTGCTTCATAACTGATGATCCTGAAGCTGGACAGCAGTAGTGACAGTGCTATCCACTAGGCAGGACCAGCAGGAGCCACGAGTCCATCCCTGTGTACTTCCCAAAGGGCAAAACCAGAGGGAGTGGATGAAAAACAGAGCAAGGAAGGATTAGGTGACACCTCTGTTCATCCTGTACATGTGTGCTAAGGCTATTCCATAAATCGGTACTGGGAAGGACAGTGACATAACAAAATACTTTGTGTACATGTGAAATGTGGGACTATGCTTCTTAGCAAAATTAAGGAGATTACCAAAGGAGGAATGCTGTTTCTTGCACACTGGCACTTCTAGCAACATCAGAAAAGTAGAATTTTGGAGAAACACGAGTGATTAATTAAATAAAAACTATTTTCATAAGACTTTACGTAAAACAAGTGTCTTACAGACATCACCTTAATCTATTTCACCACCAGAAAAATACTACGAGCCTTGTTTTTAGAAATTCCTTGACATTATAGAGGCAGGCAATCAGCTGCACTGTTAGTGAGACACGAAGAGCCCACAGACAACTGCGTACAGAAAAGCTGTAGAACTCTCAAGTGCAAACTACTCATTTAACGCACAAGAAACAGAGACCCGATTCCCTTCTAGGATAATACAGGAATATCAGGGACACACGCTTCTTACACCAATACAGGCATCAGGAAAAATAACCATATTGTAACAAAGTTTTCCTTCAAACCTCCTCAAACTTAAGTGTAACAACAACAAAAAGGGGAAGAAAATAATCGCTCTGTGGTCCAGGAAACGTGCTGCAGGGCATAGCATAGGTAGGAAACGTTATCATACCTTTTGCAGCCTGCTCTCAGGAAGAACACTTCAAATGCAGAAGGGGGATCAATAAATCCTCCTGGAAGTTAAGCCAAAAGCACACAAAGCTTTCACATCCCTGTAGCTGGCATTACACCCACCCTTCAGCAGCAGGGCACTCCTGCAGGGCGGCAGCCAGCCCCAACACACTGCCACGCCGCTGACTGCGGCACCTACCCAACGCCCCGAGCACCTCCCTGCACCCAATGAGGAACACTTGTAGGCAGTCAACAGCAGGCATAGAAGGAGAGGGACACAGGTGCTGACCCTTTCCTTACAAGTGACCTCAGCTTTAGGTACTCTGTGGGTGAGTGACCTCCTGAACCAGAGGTTCCAGGTGTTTGGTAGCCCTGGTTGAATTCACTCAGCCAGTAGCTTTGTTCACTTCTTGAACTCATCAAGCTTTCAGCTTTCGCAGTATCTGTTAGCAACGAGTTCCACAGTTTAATTAAGCTTTATGAAAACAGTGACTTCTTCCAGAGTTGCTTGTTGGGTTGGTTTTTTTTTTTTTTTTT